>JBCEWC010009913.1:0-18213 GCA_038996855.1 Solanum aculeatissimum
AATGCCTCATATTATTTCATAATACATTTAATGTAATTGCACCTTTAATCAACTCACATTTCATTTCAAACAACCAATTAGGAAATACAGGGTTTAACACACTTAACATAGGTTAGAAATGCACTTGCCTTAGCCAACAAAGTGAAGATTAATCCAAAATCGAAGCCTTCCCCTTTCGAATATACTCCAAAGCACCATAATCTAATAAAATATAGATTCACAATCGCAATTCGAGACTAATGACACCAAGATAAACCAATTCAGGGAATAAGGGTAAAATGGTTCAAAATTTTAATACAAGAAAACAAGTTAGAAATTTGAAATTTTTACATAAAAATGATCCTTGATGTCATAGGAATCTAATGGCGAAAACCATTTTGAAAAAGGAGTTGAAATGAATCCACAATCACCATTTTCTTTTATGAAACTCAAGTCCTTGAAATCCCCAATTAAAATACCTAATTTGATGTTAAAATCAAGAATTAATCGATGGGAATTGAAGAAAATAGTTGAAAAGGACTTACCTAATTGATTCCCCCTGCAAATTCCTTGAAAACTCGTCAACATCCAAGCTCAAAATATTGGAAATGGAGGAAAATAATAAAAATTTGACATTTCAAATGTGACACTATTTAGGGCATTTTAACTCTCCTCGATCGCAGCCTGGGGCCCGTGAATGCGGAGGTCAATAATGGTCATATCTTCATGAATGCGAAAGGTCAGGGAGGCTTACCCTCTACAAACGTGAAAGGCTAACCGTGAATGCAGAGGTCACTCAACTGACCTTCCGTGAACATGGATCACCTCACGCAATGTGGAGGCCAATATGCTAAGCCTCACGAAAGTGAAAGGCGGAGCCACGGTCGTAGAGAAGACATAAAAGGTACCAGATATCAACAATGGTACCTCGAGAATCATTTGGAACCCGATATAGAAAAACCAAATATGCATCCTATAGATTTGACATTTTGGACTCTATGGAATTATCAAAACTCGAATCTGAGGTCTCCTTGACCCGAAATTTGATAAGACGCAACTAAACTAGTTTCGGCCACTTGAAATGCTCAAATGCTACCGGAACACTTAAAAATTATGAAGAAACTCATTCTAGCAAATAAAATTACTTCAAAACTACTGGAACCATAAAAAATTCAAACCAAGCACTGAAACCCAAACATTGACTAAAGTCAAACTTGAGTCAAACTTTAATTACAATTCCAACTTCGAACCTAAAATTCACATAACAACTCCAAATCTGATTTCGACAACTCTCCTAGATCAATTTCCGCATTCCAAAACTGATGAAATTGATAGAAATCTTTTCTGACACTCGAATTTTTGAATGACCAAAAAATTTAAAATTTGGTAACTTAGGCCTCCAAAACTCATTGCTTTAGAAAACTCAACGGTTTATAAGATTTTCCAAAAATAACTTTCAAAACCATTCAAATATGACTCGGGTAAGCTATCGAGAAGTATAAAATGGTAATTTTACCAAAAAGGTAAAAAATGACCTTCAGGGTCATTACAGGGTCGTAAATGGTATTATCAATTGTAGACCCCTCTCGCACATCAGGCCAACACTTAGAAAATTCTCTAGAATTTTGAGGCTAGGACAAACCCCTTTGTACAACTCGTGGAAAAAAGTACGAGTGACAGACCCAACCCGTAAGTTCAACTCAAATTCATATTTTGACTAAGTGTTGAGGGGATCGACGAAACCTCGTGTACGATCCGTAGGATCATCTATGAGTTGTGGATGTAGCTCGTAGATTCCTATCTGGTGTAGAACTAGGTGAAACTCTAGAATTTCCTAGACTTATCTGGTTTAGAAAACATTGGGGGTGTCACATCTTGTATACTAGAATTTGTTTGTGCAAAATAGGAAGAATTTTAGAAAATTAATTATTGAAAAACAAGAGAAACTCCTATATTTGTAGGCAACAAAGCGTAGTGTGAAGAAATATTTATTGTCCCTTGTTGGAAAGTTCACAATCCTTTGAAAAAGTAACAACCTTTTCGAAAATCCACTACCTTTTGAAAAAGATGCAACTCTTTAGAAAAGTCACAACTCTTCGTAAAAGTCATAACTTTTTATTTTTCATTTACATGTACACCTTTAAAAATCCAACAAATATCATCTCGCACAATAATACCTTGCAAAGAGAATGGCCAAATTTACTTGGTAAATAATGGCTGTTTTTTTCTTTTTCCAAAGAGTTGTCACTAACTTAACTAACCAACATTTCTTGTTCATCTCAACCATGTCTCCCTGAAATAACATTTTTTCTAAAAAATACTCACAAAAATTGGATAGTTTTAAAAATTCTTTTTATACATTTCATTCCAAAATCACGCACAAACTCACAAAAACTCAAAAATAGTTACAAACATTCATGTTTAAACACAACTTCAATTTTTAACTTTAAAACAAATTCTACTCTTCTTCTTTTAACATGTTCTACTCCTCCTACTCTTCTTCTTCCTATGAACTTTCTTCTTCCAATGAACTTTCTTCTTCTGATGGGCTTTCTTCGATGGAAATACCTAGATAAAATTATATATAAAATTTGAGAAAATTAAAAGTGATCTAGAATTGTTTCAAATAAAAAATAAACCTAAAAAACGTCGCTATGACATGTGTATATATTAAATGTTAATTAATGATACATTTCAACATTGTTTTCCATTTGTTACCGATGGAGAATTCTTATCCTCTTGAATTTGGGTGTTGGGATCTCTATGCCTTGAGGTAGTGATTCCTTAGACATACACCTTTACAACAATAACCCTCTTCATAGATTAAATTATTTCGTAGAATGAATTTTATTTGACTGTCTACTGTTTCATTGCATGTGTCTGGAAATCAACATAAGGAAAAGTATGATAGTGTGTAAATACGGTAAAAATCAACATATATATGACAAATACTGACAACACAAAATATAAAAACACGATAATCCTACTACCCTACTATACCTCAAGTCCAAACATCAACCTAATCCTGCTAACCTATTAGCTTGCTACTCTAATTCGCGACCTCCATTCCTTTTTATCTAAGGTTATGTCCTTGGTAAGATCAAGTTTCGCCATATTTTGTCTGATCACCTCCCCATAATACTTCTTTGGTCTACCTCTACTCCTTCATGTAACTCCTAAATCCAACCTCTCACACCTCTTAATAGGAGCATTGGTGTTTCTTCTCTGCACGTGTCCAAACCATCCCAGTCTTGCTTCCCTCATCTTATCCTCCATAGGGGCCACCTCTAGCTTCTCCCAAATGGTCTCATTCCTAAAATTATCACTTCTAGTATGGCCACACATCCATCACAATATCTTCATCTTTGCGACTTGCATCTTCTGAACATATGAGTTTTTGATTGGCCAACACTCCACCTCATACAACAAAGATGGTCTAACCACCATTCTGTAAAACTTACCTTTGAGTTTAGGTGGTATTTCGTATCACATAATACTCTGGAGGCAAGCCTCCATTTTGTCCATACTGCCCCAATACGATGTGTGACATCATCATCGATATTGCCACTACTCCCGATTATGGACCCAAGATATTTAATGTTTTCTCTCTTGGGAAAACGTTAAGTGGCAATTCTCACATTAATATATGTTTCATCCCTCACAAGACTGAATTTGCACTCTAAGTATTCTATTTTGGTCCTACTTAGTTTGAACCCTTTAGAGTCCAAAGTGTGTCTCCAAACCTCCAATTTATCATTAACTTTAGTCTGAGTCTCAACAATTAGTACTATGTCATCTGCAAATAGCATGCACCATGGAACCTTCTCCTGAATAGACCATGTTAGCTCAAGCATCACTAAGGCAAATAAACAAGGGCTCAACACCAATCCTTGATGAAGTCTCATCTCAATAGGAAAATACTCTGAGTCTCCTCACACTGTTCTTACCCTTGTTTTGTCTCCATTGTACATGTCCTTTATCGCCCTAATATATACCGTTGGAACACCTTTCACCTCTAGACATCTCCATAGGATATCCCTCAGAGCTTTATCATAGGCCTTCTGGAGATTAATGAACATCATATGGAGGTCCTTCATTCTTTCCCTATATTTCTCCATTAATCTCCGAACAAGCTGAATTACTTTAGTAGTCGATTGCCCCGACATGAATCTAAACTAATTCTTGAAAATAAACACTTCTTTTCTCACCCTCATCTCCACCACTCTGTCCCATACCTTTATTGTGTAACTTAATAACTTGATACCCCTGTAATTGTTATAGTTTTGAATATCACCCTTGTTCTTTTACAGTGGGACCATTGTTTTCTTCCTCTATTCATCAGGCATCTTAGCAGTCTTCATAATAGCATTGAATAGTCTAGTCAACCACTCTATGCCACCCTTGACCATGTTCTTCAAAAAATCTACAAAATTACCATTGGGTCCGATTGCGCTCTCTCTCTTTAACCTACTAATAGCACGTCTAACCTCCTCAACTCTGAACCGCTTGCAATAACAAAATAAGATATCAATGGCAGTCAAAAATGCAATACACATATAATGTATGAATGCAATGCATGGAGTGGAATCACGATGGACTCTGGCACCTGTGTATATATCTACCGAGCTGAATCTACCAGGTAGAACCTATAGGGGTATCAACAGAGCATATACTAATAACTCTCAAGTGTCATGACGTTTGTTGGCGTCGATGAAACCTCGGTGGACGCTGACGCCGGTAAATATATCTCTAGTATCACGACTGACGTTGGCACCAATGATACCTCGACGAATGCTAGCATCGATAAATAGATCTGTCAAGTATAACAATTATCTCAAGATCCACTGCAGTATAAGATGAGTGCATGTCAATGCCACAATAATCAAGTTATAAAGCAACAATATAATAAGACTACTGATTTATAACCTTCATAAAGTTTGGAAAGATAATATCAAAAATCACAAATAGTACCACAGATCATCATGTCTCAAATTACCATGATCTCTTCAATAACAAAGTATACCGAAGATACCGGATTTCACAAGTCCCGAAATATGCACATGATTCCCATAAGTATCTCAATTACCATAAAATTTCCACAAAACTTTAAATTATCAATGCGAGGCAAAGGATATTTGTTCTTGATGATCACTTTGTTAAGCTGACGATAATTAATACATATATGCATAGTATCATCCTTCTTCTTCACAAACAAGACATGATCACCCCAAGGAGATACACTCGGTTGAATGAAGCCTTTATTCAACAAATCCTCTAATTGCTCCTTCAACTCAGCTGGAGCCATCTGACAGGGGGCAATAGAAATGGACTTAGTGCTTGGTTTCACATCAATAGTAAAGCCAATATGATGATTCGAAGGAACACTAGCAAATCAGTCAACAATACATCCATAAACTCTCTAACAACCCTTGTGGTCTCCAAAGATGGTGACTCCTGAGAAAAGGCCCAAACATAAGCCAAATATGGCAAGCATCCCTTATCCAGCAATCTACAAGCATGCATATAAGAAATCACCCCTTTGGGGTAAGAACTAGAAGCGTAGTCCATATGAACTGAGGAAAATTCAGACAAGATAAAGTATTGTCTATGCATGACAATCAAGAATAGCATGATGAGGTGATAACTAATCCATACCCAATATCACATCAAAATCAACCATATCAAGTAATATCAAGTCAGCAATAGTGTCTCTCCTCGAGAAGGTCACAACATAACCTTGATACACCTGATTCACCACTAAAGATTCACCTACCGGGGTAGAAACACAAATAGGCTCGGTAAGAGGCTCACACATAATATCAAAATTCGAGGCATACTAAGTTAACACATATGAATAAGTAGAGCCTGGATCAAATAAAACTGAAGCAAGATGGTGGCCCACTAGAACCATACCTATGATAACTGCATTAGAGGCCTTTGCCTCGGCTCGATTTGGGATAGTATAACACACTCTGTGCCCCTGCTAATATTTGTGCCTCCATGGGCTCCACCTTTCACTATGCCTTGACCTTCTCTAGTACCACCCCTCATGCACTGAAACGTGTCTTTGGCTGCTGGTGTTGGGGCTGGATGGGCTCAGTGAGACCTAGAAGTTTGGGCAAAAGGTGCATGATTTGGACAATATCTGGCCAAATGCCCAATCTCATCATAACTATAGCAAGCCCTGGTTTTTCGCCCCTGAGATTGCTGTCTTAAAAATCCACCATGTTTGGTTGTGACAGAAGAGCTATCACGACCTGTCAGAGTAGGCCTGGACCTGTCAACACTATCAACATTGGGGATAGCAGTATGGACTGCCTTGCCCTGATGACCCTGCCTTTAAAACTCTCTATCATATGGCAATGGTCTACTAAAGTGACCATGCTGATGGAATCTCTTCCCGCCACCCTGTCTATCATGCCTAATGTGTTCAATCATGTGGGAGTGATCCACCACACTCTGGAAAAAGCCACTTGCTAAAACCAAAGATGTTGTGGCCTCCTAAAGATACCCCATCAATCCCTTGGAGAAACACTGAATCCTCTCGAACTCTTTAGGGATACTAGACAAGGAATATCTGAATAATGCATGGAATCTGGCCTCATAGTCTGATACTAACATAGAACCCTATTGAAGTCTCTAAAACTCGTCTTAGCAACTGTCTCGAAGGCTATATGCCACGAACCTCTCTAGGAACACCTCAGTAAACTTCTCCAAGGTCATAACTAGAGATCCAATAAGTCTACAAGCCAAAATAGACCTTCACCACTCCTTGGCTAGGACAGTGAACCAATAAGCGGTATAAGAACCTCCATGTGTCTCAAGGATGGCCAAATTACATAATTGGTCCTGAAACTAACAAAAAATCATAGGCCACATCATCATATATACCATCAAATATAGGGGGAGTCAACCAACCAAACCTCTCAAAACTCTTCTACTCAGTAGTTGACATAGCAGGACTAGTAGAAGATGGTGGCACCATAAATCTGGATGGTTCAATAGACAACCCCTGAAGGTGCGAACCAGAACTCAACTGAGATGTCAAAGGCAGAATAATAGAGGCAATAGGAGGATCAACTGGGACTGAACAAGGAGCAACATGAATCATAGCCGAATTAGTTGGAGCTATAGAAGGGTCAGTAGGCATTGTAGAAGCTGGTGCATCAAGAATAACCAACGGTGGAGGTGCTCCCTCAAGTATGTCCAATACCCATAGTAGTATCTCCTGAACTGAAGGAAGAATTTGGAGCTGAGGGTATTGGAATAGGGTTGGTGGGTCCATTTGACTCATATTTAGGCTCTTTAGATACTAATCTAGCCTGTCCTCTGGGAAAAGCTGCCCCTCTAGCACATCCTTGACCTATGGCCGTACCACAAGCCTCAACCATGATTGAGGGCCACATCAACTAGCTTAGGCTCTCCCACTTCCCGTCAGGCTCTAGTAATCAGCATCTGCATAGAAAGAGTAGATTAGATACATTTCAAAACAGTTGATATGAAGAAATGCAAGAAAAGAAGTAAGACATAAAGGTTTTTCCTTTCAAGTCCCCTGTAGCCTCCCAAAGATGGGTATGGACGTCTATATACCGATCCACGAGACTCTACTAGACACCCTGCTCTTTACTCACGAGCCCAACAAACCTAGAGCTCTGATACCAAACTTGTCACCACCCAAAAGCAGATCGCGGCTAAAAAAAGTAAATCTAGCAAAAGAAACATAACACATACTATGAAATCCCAAAACCTTGAGTCATGAGTATAAGAGCATCAAAAGTAGTACGAATAAGTAAATACCACGTTGTCTGATAATGTAAGATATAAAGTCTTAAATAGAAAGCAACAAAAGAAGTCTCAATAGATCCACGGTGACTCGAAGTCTGAGCCGCCCTTAAAATCTGAGATAGATGGAAAGACACTCTGGTAGAAAAATATCAACAACCTTGTAGGGGTCTCTATGCTCGATGTACAGGGAAGAAACAAAGTAGGGGTGAGTACACCGAAACCTACCTTGTAAGTTCAACCATCTGGGTAGGAGAAATTGAATACGCAATGTAATAACGAAGAACCATATCACCTGCAATGAAGGGTTAGTACATAATATATATAAATATAAGAATGAAATAAGATATCAATTGCAGTCAAAGATGCAATACACATGTAATGTATGAATGTAATGCATGGAGTGGAATCACAACAGACTCTAGAGACGGTGTATACATCTATTAAGTTGAAGATACCAGGTAGAACCCATGGGGTTTTATCAGGCCAAATACAAATATATCTAAAGTGTCAAGACGGTCACTGACACTGATGACACCTCGGCATACGCTGGTGCCGATAAATAAATCTCTAGTATCACGATAGTGCATACATCTACTAAGTTGAAGATACCAGGTAGAACCCATGGGGGTTTTATCAAGCCAAATACCAATATATCTAAAGTGTCAAGATGGTCGCTGACACTGATGACACCTCGGCAGACGCTGGTGCCGATAAATAGATCTCTAGTATCACGATAGATGCCGGTACCGATGATACCTCGATGAATGCTGGTGCGAGTAAATAGATCTCTCAAATATCACAATTGTCACAAGAGCTAATACAATATGAAATGAATGCAAGACAATGCTACAATATCAAGATATATAGCAACAATGTAATAAGAATTCTTAAAATAACATTCATAAAGTCAAGAAAGATAATATCAGGAATCACAACTAGTACCACATATCATCATTGTGTCTCAAATCACCATGATCTCATCAATATCCAAGTATACTGGAGATATCAAACTTCACAAGTCCCAAAATATGCACATGATTTCCAAAAGTATCTCAATTGCCACAAAACATTCCAAATGATATCACAAGTATCATACTATCATAATAACAACTAAAATATCCCAAATCTCAATAATACATCTCAATTTACTAATAAAGTCACAATTCACTCCAATTCCAACTTAATCGATATCGTAATTTCATCAAAACTCTACCATATCAATCCAATACCTTATGAAACAACCTAAATCGTACAATTATCACATAAACATATCTAATAACTCAAATATAGTCCCAAAAGGTTAGACGAACCTACCTCGATGATAAGATTTAGATCAACCCAAGCCTCAAAAAAGATCTCTAGGTCAACCAATCGCTATCAAAAATAGATACTACACCACAAGAGGTTAATTTTGATACCCATCTTGCCATGAATTAGGATTAGGGGCTAAATGGTCAATATTAGGGCTAAAATTTAAAGTTTTCAAATTTGAAAATTGACCAAAACTTATAATTCTATGCAAGAAAAGAAATTTGTGGGTGAAAATCTCACTAAAATTAATCTCATATCAAGGGAGAAAACATCAACTAAAGATTCCAAATCATATAAATAAAATCTCCAATTTTTGATATTCAAAATCATGAAATTCAATAAAAAAATCAAGATAAAAGTCAAGAAAACTAATTAATTTGATGAATGAAACATTTATCCAAGAGTTTACCATAAAAAGCTTCGTCAAAAATCACCTCAAGGAGCTTAAAATATTGAAAATGGAGTAAAATTGGATTTTCTCAAAATTAACAACTGCATAGATGAAAATGTACTCCGCAAATGCGAAGCACAAGAGAAAAAGACCTCCGCAAATGTGGGGATAAGGCCCATTAATATGGAGACCCAGTCCAAAAATATGGAGAAGGGAAGGGCAATACCTCTGCGAACATGAAGAACGAGGCGCGAACACGAAGAAGAGTGCATAGCTGCACTAGATCTGATTTTTCAGCAGCAAATTCCAACTCAGAACAGACCACCGAGTTCCATTTGGTATCCAAATTTCACTAGACAAACATGTATTCATACTAGAAACGGTTATCTAGACTCTATGGAATTATGAGAATTCGATTCTGAGGTCTCCTCGATACAAATACTAATGCAACTCCAATAAACTAGTTTAAAACTCAATATACAAAAATTGCCCTTGCAAACTAAAAATATTTTGACAAGACCTTTTCTGGCATTAGTTTCACCATCCAAAATATTGGAAC
The DNA here is from genome assembly GCA_038996855.1 of Solanum aculeatissimum. NCBI lineage: Eukaryota > Viridiplantae > Streptophyta > Magnoliopsida > Solanales > Solanaceae > Solanum > Solanum aculeatissimum. Next base: position 10,026 of record JBCEWC010009913.1, read on the forward strand.
TGTTAAAATTTTGATCCGAGCTTTCGAACTCCGAATGTTGACCAAAGCCAAACTTTGGCTCTGAAAACAAATGAAAATGCAATTTTTGGTCCAAAATCTTCCATTAAACTTCAAATTCAGTTATGTAATTTCTCATAGACCAAATTCGACATTTTGGAGCTAAAGAAATCAAGACATTTTTTATCCGACACCTGAAACTCAAAGTGATACCAAAACTCACTTTTTCAACAACTTAAGCTTCCAAAAATACCAAAACTCATATTTTCCACCTTTAGAACACACGATTTAAATTTCAACAATACAAATAGTTCAAAATAGGTCCAAAGCAAATCACGAAAGCAAAACAAATAGTAAGTTTTACTGTAAGTTCCAAAATGACCTACAAGGTCAATTTTCACGGGTGGTCAATTTTGTAGGCATGTATCTCTTTGTATTATTCTTCACATTAATAATACAAATATTATTTTATTTTAACCACAAACTCTTTTTATTAAATTTTCTGACTATTACTTAAGTTGCTCTATTATTTGCACAATTTAAACTCTCTCACTAACACATAAATTATACCCGTCGAATGAGTTTTATTTGTAAAGTGTGAGAATGACCTATTTAAGAGCAGATCCACGACATGAAGGCATCGCAAACCTATTTGAAAACCACATTTTGTCCCAAAAATTTATCCTTTCCTTAGGTTACTCTAAAATTCAACCGAGATCACTTTCCCACTCAATTGTTTGCATTGATCATAATTCCATTCTCAAATTTTTGAAAAATATTTTGGATGATGCGTTATGCGAGTAATCTCTCGTCTAGAGGTATTTTGGTAAATTTTCAAGGTGTAACAATCAGGCCACCAAAAAAATTCATGCACTATAACACATGAAAAATGAAGAAAATCATCTAAATCTTGTTGAGTTACCCTTAAATGCTAAAAATGACACATGTATCACATCGGGGCTATTAAAATTCTTCTTCATATTATTACGGATGGCTCTGTAAATCTTTTACAAAAAATAATAGGAGTCATACCAAAACAATACAGAGGCTAACACACATTAAAAAAAATAGCCTAACTTCTATTTAATGGTCCTAAAATGATAAAAAAAATTGACAAGCAAATCAGGTCATGGTTATTGAAATTCTTTCCTAGGCCATTATGGAGAGTTTTAAAAAGGTTTTGCAAAAATATTGATTGGAAGTCATGCCACTGATAAAATCCATGGCTAACATACATGAAAAAAAAAAAGAAAATTGTTATTATTTTGAAAGGCCTTTAAATGCTAAAAAAATCGGCAAATTCGGCAAGGCCATTGAATTTTTTTCCTAGGTTATATAGACAGTTCTGTAAAGGTTTCATAGAAAAATTGTAATGACTTGATCCGATTGTTATGGGTAGGTCAATTAAAAAGGGAATTTGGCTAGAAAACTCTGAGTTTTAAGTTGAAAATGTTTAGTCTAGGCCAGTCTTAGACGAAATCTGAATCATGGGACGTCTAGGAAAATTTGATAATAGGTTGAGGGTTAAGTTATAATCTCAATAATTTGAGTTGATAGCCAAGATGATAAGAAGTTTATACGACTTTACAGAACTAAATTCGGGCGTGTGGAACTCCTGAAATAAATTTAGCAAATGGTATGGTTTGGAATGTGATAATTTGAGAGTTTATTGTAAAAGGGGAGTTGGGACACAAGCTACAAAGATTCTTTCCCCGTGAAATCCATCATGATGGGATGGGTCCCGCTATGATGGTGCCACCACGGCAGAGTAAGTGGCCACTGTAAAACTTTCATCTAGATGATTCAAGTGACTTAAGCTTTGCTAGGGATTTATATTATGAACCTAGCCAAGGCCCAATGACATCGGTCAAGATTAAATTCAAGTGAAGGAAGACTTTGGCATTGGTGTGGGTAGGGCATAGAAGGAAAGATATGGCTTAGGCATGATAAGGGTTGGGCAAGGCTAAGGCAAGGAAAGGTTGTGATCGTGGCATGATCATGGGTAAAAAGTTTGTAGATAAGTATTGGACAAGGATAATGGGTCAGGGAACTAGACCACTATGGCTAGCTGTGTAGGGAAAGACCCAAGCATGGCACAGGCACGTGGGTAGGACAAAGCTTGGTGGCTAAGGCAATGTTTTAGTGCCAAATTTGAAGGGTACCCACATGTGCCCTCCATATATGTGGGCAGTTGGGTCGTTTTGGTAGTTACTAGTAATTCTAGGCTTGTCATCATTATAGATAAGGCTTGTGAATTTGAATTTAAAGTGTGACCTATCAATTGGGGATGTCAACTAAAAACTATAGTCATATGACTGGGTGTTATAGCCTATTTATAGGCACAGGCAGACCAGCCTCAGGCAGATTTAGGCTAGATGAATTTAGTAAAGCTAAGTGTTTGTGTGCTTTATTTGTGGCATGAGTTAAATACTAATTTGGGACTTATTGCGGTATGTGCTTGTGTTGTCTTAAATTTTTGTTCATTGGCTAAGTGTTGAACTGGATCAAAGGTGAAATAAAAAGGCTAAGTCTAAGGGGGTTAGACTACCTAAGTGGGATAGCTTATAAGGGTTGACCCCACTACAATTGGTATAAGAGAAAAGGTTTTTTTAATTCAATAAATGGCTGGCAGAAGTAGTTACAACGCGTTATATGAGAAGGTTGCACGATTGGAAGCCATTTTGGGCATGACAGATAATGATGGGGCCCATAGTTGATAATATGACACATATTCAGGGCATCAATACAATGATGCAGACCTATTGTGGTGATGTTGATGGCCTGTTGGCCAGGTCACATACTTTTTGTGAGTCTATCGGTACAATGTCAAGAGAAATTAGAAGAGTATGACTTTATGTGGATACATAAGCCAATAAAGGGAAACCACATGTCTGATGTATTAAGTCGTAAATAGGTAGTTGCTGTTGTTTATGCAGTTACTATACTTAAATCTGACTTTCTTGATAAGATTAAACATAGAGCTGCATATGATTTATTATATGTTAAGATAATGGATCAAGTCAAAAGAGAATAGTTAGACAGTGTTGGATTGAGGATAATATGCTTTATTTAAAAAGGGGGAGGGGAGAATCGTTGTACCTCAAGGTGATGGTATGCGAAGAAAACTCCTCAAAGAGACACACAATACTATTTATGTTGGGCATCTAGGTGTTGAAAGGATGATGGCATTACTGTCCTAAATTTATTTCTGGCGAAAAATGAAAGATGACATTGAGGCCTATGTAAAATCATGTCTAGTATGTCAATTGGAGAAGATCGAATGGAAGAGACGAGATGGTTTATTACAGCCTTAATCCATGGCAGAGTGTTCATGGACTTCTGTTTCAACAAACTTCATTAGTGGATTTCCAAAGGTAGAGGGATCAACATCAATCATGGTTGTGGTTGATAGGTTCTCAAAATATGATATCTTTGTTGCTGCCTCTACGTTATATTCTTTTGAAATAGTTGTTGGGTTATTCTATATACATGTTGCAAAAAACTTTGGTGTTCCATTGGATATTATGATGAGGTCCTTGGGCTTTGTAGTCTAAGACTTCTTGTCCTTGTTTTGGGTACAAGTGCACTAGAAGATGATTGAGTTGGCCTAGATGGTCCTATCTAGAAATAGATCCCATCCCATTCTCTCTCTTACAAACCCCATGACTAGATGTCTTAGCCCTCTTATTTCTATACTTCTCTTTGTCTTGCAACTTCTCCTCCTATGTCTTCTGCACATAAGTCATCATTCTACCAATATACAAGTCACTAATAAGCTTTTTCCCCGTTCCCTCCTTCCTTGTCGATCGACCTAGTCCAACCATATACAAACTCGTCTTGCTCCTCATATTAGCAACCATATTCGGAGCATAATAGGACAGTTGAGTGAACTTAAGGCCATACTCCTGCACAATCATAGAGCCCTATTTCAAATTTGAAAACCCTCCTACCATAGCCTCTCTCAACTCTCTCGAGAAAAAGCTCCCTAAGAACGCTTCCTCCAATATTGCTAAAGTTTGAATTGGTGCACCCTCTTCTCTATTCTTCCTCCACTGATCAAACCACAGTTTGGAAACACCTTTGCGCTGGTCGTTATCCAACTAAACCCTATCAGTATCAACTGCATGCATCATTTGGAACAATTTTTAGAGCTCATCAATGTAGTTCTACCGATCCTTATTGGGTGTAGACCCTATGAACTCAGGCGAGTTCATTTCAGAAATTCATGAATTCTGGAGGTATCTGGAGCATCCTGTCTACCTACTCCTATCTAGGAAGTGGTGCTATCACTATTTGAGCCAAAGTTTGAATGGCATAACAAAGTGTAGCATTGGAGATGTCAGCCTGGGTTGGTTTCTCTGTCGACATAGTTGGGCCTCCTTGCCCCTTAAGAACTTGTTTTCTAGACTAGTTAAAATTCCATCTGGTTGGGCATCTTCTTACCCTAACATGTCTAGTAGCTCTTCTTAGAGGCATGATATGAAAAACAAAGCACGAACACATGAATTAGAAGAGAGATTTCATAGAGTTTAACTCTATAACATCAACTCAGAATATGAAAAACATGAGATGATTCCTAATTTCTTATAACCACCTGATTAAAAGTGAGGTGCACAACACACCTATAAGAAAGACTCTACTAGATATGGCTTCATAGGATCTCTAGGGCTTTTGAACTTTGTGCTCTGATACCAAGTTTTTCATGCTCTTGGAGGGTAACCTTGTTGTAGCCTTCACTTAGTAACCATTACTGACTCCCAAGTAAACCACTTGGCCTGATTGCATATTCATTCATTCAAATTAGCAGAAGACTTAAAATGAAGAGATAATAAAAAGGACAAATACAATCAACAATCTAACTTTATGAAGAAGAACTATAGGCCAACAAATCTAACTTCAAATCTATAACATAGGGATAGTCTGACAGAAATAAATCAAGAGATAAGGTTCTCAACATCAACCAATAACTATCTAATCCATAAAGTCTTTATCTCTACTGTCTGGATGGTGCCAATGATAGATTCATATCTACCTCAAATGAAAATAAAAGTACTAAAATCAAATCAAGAAAAACATAAGTGGTATCCTCCGAATGCACGGGAGGACTCACCAATCAGCTGATAGAAGATAAAATTCTCAAGGAATTGCATCGTGAAAAGATACAGGCTCAAATGGACTTCAATATGTGGAATGTTCGAGTATGTAATATGGCATAATGAACATACATCAAGGTAGAGTAATATCTTCTCAAATAACTTAGATTATAAAGATAAGGAACTCAATTAGAATACATATGTCTAAGTAATAATGTGGTTTAGATAGAAACCAATCGTATAAAATCCAATCCAACCATTAGAGTACTATCAAGCGCTATCTAGGAATTTCTCTTTTTCGACAACCCTCACCTATGAGCCGGTAAGGTATTATTAGTTGACGTCATTGCCATATCCATCCAATACTTTTCTAGGGTAAGGGATGAATAAACTAATCAAGGATCTATAATCAATCAATTAAGTCCACTTTAGGGACAATAAGGAGATTCATCCGATTTATGGTACAACCCTCACCTACATTGGTTATGAAGTTATTGAGTTTGAGTTTTAGTAGTATTATTCAATTCGATGCTCGATATCCTTGCAAGACTCAATGCTCACAAGAATTTATATAATCATTTCATTCTATCAAATTAATAAGTCACATGTGGAATCTAATCAATTCATCAATTCTATCACAATCAAATATTTCAACCTATCCAATCAATATCATCAAAGAGTAGTTTGGATATGCATTTATAGCAAAACTTAGTTCTATCCAATTGTTTGGGTTCAAGTTATATAAACACAAAAGTGCCTTCTAGTCTCATTAAAGTTGCATTTATATTCAATACCATTCATATTCATAGATTCCACAATTCATGTTTCTAGTCCCAATCAATGCATATAGACATTTAAGTTTAAGCAATAATATAGCCCGAGTTTATGTAGTAAATGATGCAATTCATTTCTTCAAGAACTAACTCATTTAGAGTATCAATCATTTATTAATATGTAAGAATATCCTAGGGTTTAGGGAAGACCTTAAGAGAACATTCAATGGAAGGCTCAAATTGTTCATAATTTAACCAATTGTATCTATAGGGAAAATGGAAGAACTTAATGGATGTTTTAGATAGGCTTACATACTTGAAATGTGGAGATTGTATTCAAAAATTGAAGAAGTCGGTATATGCTATTGAACCTAGATCTTTAATTCTTTCCTTTCTACTCTCAAGGTGACATCTAATAAAACTAACAAGACATCATCATTCCTCAACAATCAGCCCACAACACGTATATCATGTTCCATGTACAAATTACCAACTCAATACATCAAGTAATACTTCATTATTAATGCCTCATATTATTTCATAATACATTTAATGTAATTGCACCTTTAATCAACTCACATTTCATTTCAAACAACCAATTAGGAAATAAAGGGTTCAACACACTTAACGTAGGTTAGAAATGCACTTCCCTTAGTCAACAAAGTGAAGATTAATCCAAAATCAGAGCGTTCCCCTTTCGAATATACTCCAAAGCACCACAATATAATAAAATATAGATTTTCCCAATCACAATTTGAGACTAATGACACCAAGATAAAGCAATTCAAGGAATAAGGGTGAAATTGTTCAAAATTTTAATGCCAGAAAACAAGTTAGGAATCTGAAATTTTTACATAAAAATGATCCTTGAGGTCATAGAAATCTAATGGTGAAAACCATTTTGAAAAAGTAGTTGAAATGAATCCACAATCACCATTTTTATTTTTGAAACTCAAGTCTATGAAATCCCCAATTTTCCCCAATTAAAATCCCTAATTTGATGTTAAAATCAAGAATTAATCAATGGAAATTGAAGAAAATAGTTGAAAAGGACTTACCTAATTGATTCCCCCTGAAAATTCCATGAAAACCCGTCAAAATCTGAGCTCAAAATATTGGAAATGGAGGAAAATAATAAAACTTCGATGTTTAAAAAGTGACACTATTTAGGGAATTTTAACTCTCCATGATCGCGGTCTGGGGCCTGTGAATGCAGAGGTCAATGATGTTCAAATCATCACGAATGCAGAAGGTCAAGGAGGCTTACCCTCTGCAAACGTGAAAGGCTAACCACGAATGCGGAGGTCACTCAACTGATCTTCCGCCAACATGGATCACCTCACGCGAATGCGTAGGCCAACATGCTAAGCCTCACGAAAACGAAAGGCAGAGCCACGATCTTAGAGAAGATATCAAAGGCACCAAATATCAGCAATGGTACCTCGAGAATCATTTGGAACCTGATACAGGCAAACCAAATATGCATCTTACTAGATTCGACATTTCGGACTCAATGGAATTATTGAAAATCGAATCCAAGGTCTCCTTGACCCAAAATTCGATAAGTCGCAACTAAACTAGTTTCGACCACTTGAAATGCTCAAATGCTCTCGGAACACTTAAAAATTATGAAAAAGCTCATTCTAGCACTAAAATCACTTCAAAACTACTGGAACCATAAAAAATTTGAACCAAGCACTGAAACTCAAATATTGACCAAAGTCAAACTTTGAAATTGACAGAATTCTTTTCTGACACTCAAATTTTTGAATGACCCATAAATTTAAAATTTGGTAACTTAGGCCTCCAAAACTCATTTCTTTAGCAAAAACTCAACGTTTTATAAGATTTTCAAAAAATAACTTTCAAAACCATTCAAACATGACTCGGTTAAGCTGTCGAGAGGTGTAAAATGGTAACTTTATCAAAAAAAAGTAAAAAATAACCTTCAGGATCATTACAGGGGCGTAAATTGTATTACCGATCGTAGAGTCCTCTCGTACATCAGTCCAACACATAGAAAATTCTCTAAAATTTTGAGGCTAGGACAAACCCCTTTGTACAGCTCGTGGAAAAAAGTACGAGTCACAGACCCAACCCGTAAGTTCCACTCAAATTCAGATTTTGACTAAGTGTTGAGGAGATCGACGAAACCTCGTGTACGATCCGGAGGATCATCTACGAGTTGTAGATGTAGCTCGTAGATGCCTATCTGGTGTAGAACTAGGTGAAACTCTAGAATTTGCTGGACTTATCTGGTTTAGAAAACTTTGGGGGTGTCACATCTTGTATACTAGAATTTGTTTGTGCAAAATAAGAAGAATT
>JBCEWC010009914.1:0-18213 GCA_038996855.1 Solanum aculeatissimum
TCAATGAACCAATTATAGCAAAAAGTTACAAAAGTAATAGCTCAAGTCAAAAGCTTCTTGTTCAATACCTAGCAGTCCTGATAATAATAAAAACGACCTAATAAAATTGTATTTATATGATTAAGAACAAATTCTAAACAAAATAGGAAAATCAAACTTCGGCACGCAAAAACGACAACTAAACGAACCGTCTGACATTTAATGGTCCGTGTCACCAACCGTCTGGCCACACTTAGACTTCTGGGCTTCATTCGTCCAGTCTTCGACTCATTGTGATATTTAACGAGCATTACGTAACGGACCGTGTAACGCCACACGGCCCGTCAACTGGTCCGTCTGGATTACCTTCAGTTATTTCTCACTGGTGCATTTCGGACAAGGTTCTGTGACGTTCAACGAGACGGTAGACGGTTCGTCAACCTGCCAACGGTCTGTCACCTCTTCCGTGTAATCTCACTTGGCCTCAAATTTTCTCACTTCCCACGGCCAAGGTTCTATTACATTTGACGAGCTGGTGCACGACCCGTGTTACGATTTCACGGTCTGTCTGTCCTTCCGTGTACCTGGACTTGTGTCATTTTTCCTCAACCTTCCTCAGTTGCTCTCTATCACCTTTCACGGTCCAGTACACGGCCCATCAACATGTACACGGGTCGTTTCTCCTCTCGTGCGGTCACACTTTGCCAAATTTTTATCCTTTTCAAGTTGGCCCTCTCTGTTACCTTTCACGGTCAGTCCCACGGCCCGTCAACTGGTACACGATCCGTGAGCCTGACCGTTTGGGGCACAGTTTGCTCCATTTTATTCCTTTCGATGCCTTGTCTGATTTTCCTGCAAACTAAATTATACGAACATTAAACGCAACAATTTGCTTGAGAATTCACAAAGATTTCAACTAGAAAAGTGTTAAATGATGAGCATTTTCGCGGTTCATCAAGGACATCGCAACATCAGGTGAGGGAGAGTGTGACGGTCTGCAACTTGATCTTGTAAAATGGGGAAGAATCTAGAGTCTTAGAGGAGTTTTTAGAAGGCTCTAGAATCGTATAGATAAGTCTTGAAGTCCTTAGAATTCTTTAGACTTGTGTGGAGAATTCTGAAATAGGGACTAAAGTGTAAATATTGAAGGACTTATATGTAAATATTAATTATACTTTGACCCCAAGTAGTATAAATAGAGGGGTTCATTCCATTTGCAAACCATCCAGAAATTGTAAGCATTCTTCCAAGTATAATACAAGCCTTCTTTCAAAAGCTCTCGTTGTCTTCTCATATCTAGTGTTCTCTTAGTAATCAAGAGTGATAGTTGTACTTGTATTTGCAAGATCGTGAAAGAGTCGTGAGTAAATTGACAAGTGTCGCTCAAGAATCTTAGCGAGAGTTCTAAATCTGTGACACTAGACTATAATAAAGGTATATAGAAGGAAAATACAAGTAGAGGGAAGTCAACTTGAGTCTAGGAGTTCATTTGAACTTTTTTTGATGGATTATAAATTTGTGATCACTAATATTTTTTGATTCTTTGTGTGATTATTAATTATTTCACTAAAAATAAAAAAATAACAATATTTTTTTTGTTGCGAACTAAAATTAAAAAAAGGGACATATAAATTGGGACTAGATATTAGATCTTACCTTGAAAAGTAACTGACATATCCCTAAAGAGGTCCACATAAAAGAAAGCATGTTGAGAGAATGACAAAATGAAGAGGATAATGAATTTGCAAACATAAAGCATAGAGTGTGGTATGAAAGAGAATATTTTTTTAATGGAAAATCTTTTTCTAGAGAATGTTTGAAATGTAAGTTATTTTTTTAATTTATTTTTTAATATTTAGTAAATAAATAAAAAATATTATTTTAAAAGTACATTCTAGCAAAACGTTATAAGGTTGAGAGGGGGTTGGAATTGGGGCCTCAAAGGTGGTGGGGTTGGTCAATCAGTATTCAGTAGGAGTTGAACAGTGAGGAAATAACTATAAGTTATTTATTTTTTTAATTTATTTTTATTATTTTACTATTTAAAAATATATTTTATTTTATAATATTTATTTTTCATTTCATTTATTTTCTTTGTCAACCATTATTTCATGTGATTCCATTCGATTTTCACATTATCTTTTTTATTTATCTATTCTATGTTTATTTTTTTTATTAGTATGATTTTATTAGTATTCTAATTTTTAAATTAAAGTTGAATTTATTATTGAATAAAATTATAAACTTATATTTTTCTTTAAATCATATTTATGCACGTTATGTTGAAATTTGACATAAAAGTATTGTGTTAAATTTTTTAATTTTTATTTTAGAATTTAGAACTTTTGTTATATTTTTAATTTCATTTGTATTAGTAGTATATAACTTGATATTTACATTACAAGTTATTTATTTTTTAGTTAGATTTGATAGATCATCTTTTTGTCAAGTATTTTAATAATTTTTATATGACATTATATTTATAATATTTATATTTTTGTCAAACATTGTATGTCATATGTTAGTATGCAATTTGTATTTTTAGCGTTTATGATTAATTCAATCAAAATATACTAATTTGAAAAACATAGATTGAAATTTTTTAATAGTTAAGAACATATGCTTACAAATAATATATTTTCAAAAGACAATATATCTCTTAAATATTTAATTTCATATTATTTATAATATCCTTATTTGTCAAATATAAATTTTAAATTTTAGATAATTAACTTTTATTTTTAAAATTTTATATAACATTGTAATTATATTTGTGCAATCAAACATCACACTTGTAATTACAGTGTAATTACATTGTGGTAAACAAACAATACCACAATAATTACTAGACTGTGTAATTACTAGGGTGATAATTACTGTTCTAGTAATTATACCAATTCCAATTACCACATGACTTTTCAAATATACCCTTAAGTTATATATTGTGATAATCAATTTAATACTTTCTCCATTCCTTTTTTTGTTATTGTGTTACGTTTTTCGAAAATCAATTTTACTAACTCTTAAACTAAACTAGATTACATTAGTTTTATTTTTATTTTTTAAAATAAAAGTTTAGATATTCAAAAACTATAGAAAAAGTACAATAAAATATTTTTTTTTAATATCAATATGATAAAAATATATATCTTAAAAATATTAATCAAAGTTCATATTATTTGATTCTTAAAAACAAAAATTCTAACAACGAAAAAGAAGTTGGAGAAGTATCTTATAACTAACGTATTAACTTATGCAATCAATATTTACTTAAATAGAGCAAGTGCCTATTTTAGTGAGAGAAAAAAAACTTACGTTGAATGAATATCCCTGAGAATGACGAGCATTTTGAGAAAGTGACAAAATTGAGAAATTTTATAGCAAAGATTATTTATATGAGGCTGTTTTATTTCAAGCAAATAGCCATTTGTTTGTTTTAAGCAAAAATAAAAAAAGACCATGTGAAATTTAATATTTTCCTTTTCATATTAAAATCTTAGCTTAAAAAAAAGGAAAAAATTAGACACGTATTAAAAATCTGCGATTTTGTAATGACAATAAAATTGGAGCTAGAAAGAATTTCCAAACTCGCAGCCGGTTGTCATAATTGTTAACTAGTCAAGGCCGAACATCAAAGGCCGGGTAGCCAAGCGTAAGATATTGAGATCCCTACTTAGAAGTGGAAAGAGATCAACATGGATTTCATGATTGGCTTGCCTAAGACTAGGAGGCATTTTGATACCATTTGGGTTATTGTTGATAGAATGACAAAATTCGCTCACTTTCTACCGGTCAAGATAACCTATGGTGCTGAAGATTACGCCAAGTTATACATTCATGAGTTGGTAAGTTACATGGGGTTCCATTGGCTATTATTTCGGATTGAGGTGCTCAATTTACCTCACACTTTTGGAAGTCAAGTTTAGTACGGTCTTTCACCCACAAACTGATGGCCAAGCCGAAAGGACCATTCAAACTCTTGAAAATATGCTTAGAGCTTGTGTTTTGGAGTTTAAGGAAAGTTGGGATGAGCATCTCCCACTTATTGAGTTTGCTTATAACAATAGCTATCACTCTAGCATTGGAATGACTACCTTTGAAGTCAGTGGCGGATCCAGGATCCTAAGATAGTGGGTGCTTCACTTTTATTAACATAAAATCATCGTTCATTTATTTTTCTATGACACGAAAAATCCACAACCACTGTCCTTTGGGTGCACACAGGGTAAAATTCTCACTCCTATGCAATAGCGTGCAAGCCACATAGGAGAGGTAAGTTGCACTAGGCAAGCTCGGTGCGACAAGCTCAACACAGAAGGCAAACCCCTTGCTTTCATTGACAAGGGGCTTCAAACTTGAGATCTCTAACATGGAAATCGATCACAATCATGTAAAAAGTTAATGATAACGTTATGTTTAATACTAATATTAATATACTCGACAACTTTTCGTATTTTGAAATTAAAATGAGTGATAATAACATTGCTTATACTTGTGAATATTGTATGCTTTACACAATAAATTAAATAAATTTTTTTATATATATAAAATTACTTGTTATGTAGTTTGGATAGAAAACTTTGTGATTCCATGGAGAGAAGGTGGACCATACAATCCAAAAAAATAAGAATATGTACGCAATGATTTTTCCATATTTTACAATTAAAATAAATAACAATAATTATTGCTAATTCTAAACTTGTAGATGCTTGGGGGAGAAAATAGAAGCCTAAAATTATGGGGAGAAAATTGCAATAGAAAAAGATGTCCTTGAGGGGAATTGATCACACAACCTCACTGTTACAAAAGGCTTTAGCACCCACTTACAAACCAACAAGCTACATCCAATAATTATGCATTGGGTGCTTACTCATTAATTATATAGAGTTTGTAGTACTTTTTATATACATATATACATTTTACGTTGGGGTCAATGGGTGCTCGAGCACCGACAAAATTATATGTGGGTCCGTCCCTGTTTGAAGTCCTATATATATATGGTAGACGTTGTAGATCCCCGGTTGAGTGGTTTGAAGTGGGGGGAAATAACTTTTTTGGGTGCAAATTTGGTTATGGAAGCTTTAGAGAAGGTGAGGGTGACAAGGGAAAGGTTAAAGACAACTCCAAGTCGGCAAAAGTCCTATGCCGACACTAGGAGGAGAGACCTTGAATTTGAAGTCGATGATTGTGTGTATTTGAAGGTTCTGCCGATGAAGGGTGTGGTTCGCTTTGGTAAGAAAGGGAAATTAAGCCCTAGGTATGTAGGGCCTTACCAGATCATGAGGCGTGTTATCCATGGAGATGAGCATGGTTCATCCAGTCTTTCATGTCTCCATGTTAAGAAAGTGTATTGGAGACCTTAATTCCATTGCGCCCTTAGAGGCGGTGAATGTTGATGAGAACCTAACTTATGAGGAAGTTTCAGTGGAAATATTGGATAGACAAGTCAAGTTGTTGAGAAACAAAGACATAACATCTGTCAAAGTCCTTTGGAGAAACCAACAAGCCAAAAGTGCAACTTAGAAAGTCAAAGCGGATATCAAAGAGTGATACTCATATCTCTTCCATTCTAATCAAGCTTGGGGTACCATGATTTTCCTACTTAAGAACCTCATTTCTTTGTATATTATTTCCATGTCATTTATGCATAATTGAGTGGATTTGAGATTACATTTTAAATGATATTTGAAGCATAGTTTTAAGATTTTCATGATACATATGTTGCATTTAGCATATGGTGCGTGTATTCTATTCCTTAGAGCTTACCTTTAGCGTTCAGGGACGAACGTTCCCAAGGGGGAGATATTGAAAGACCTCATATATTGGAGTATATGAAAGTGCAAAGAAAAATGAATTCTAGAATTTTTGAAGTATCAGTGGTTTTCACGAAGGGTCTTATGGGTTGTATGTTAATGTACGAGTTGTTTTTTGGTTCGTGGGTCCTAAATGTGCATTTCCTAAAGCTCAAGTTTGGAGGACCATCCATGTATGAAGGAGTATACGGGTCGAAGGTGGTTCCACGAGTTGTAACTTGTGCTCATGGAATAAAGACCAGACTTGGCAAAAATATTGGTTTCTGAAATTGGGAGTACAAGATACCAAATAACTCATACATTCGTTGACAGGTTGTAAGTTGTGTTGTGGATTGAGATTTAGAGAAAGTTTCTAAGGGTCCAAAATGTTACCAAACGAAATCCCTCTTTCCACGATCCGTGGGATGGATCACGACCCGTAAATGAGGTCCTGTCTGGCAGATTTTTATAAGGGGCATATTTGACCTTTTCTATTATTGTAAGCCTATACCACGTCATTTAGGCCCCCAAATCACCTTTTTCAGCCTTGTACACCTCAAAGCCACTCTATTTCAATTCACTCTCATATAACCTAAGTCCTAAGACTCCTCCAAATACTCTTAAGTTCTTCAAGGCTTTCAAGAAGAAGAGTGCAAGTAAGGGTTACAATTTCTTCACTTTCAAATCAGATTTTTCCTCCACTATATCATATCAAGGTATGTGAATTTTGATTTGTGGAGACCTTTCCTTCACAAAGCTTAACCATTCCTCTTCTTTATTAATTTCTAAAGTTATGGTAACATATGATAATTTTACGAACTCTTTTACATAATGATATTATAAAGTATTTTATGATGGTTTATCCTTATACATTATTATGAAATGAAATATCATGTGAAATCTATGATTTAAATGAGGGTTTGATGATACGCTAGTCAAGTCCTCTTATGCTTTTGGTGAGTTATTTTGAATAAATCTTAAGGGTCTTATTTTACTCCTCTCATGGCATTTACTCATGAATTGTATGGTTTCAAGCTTATGTACATGTACCCATCATGATTTGATCAATGATGCATGTCAAGTTTCTTATGTAATGAATGCCTTATGGCGCAAGATATGTACGTCACCCATGTTGAGATTATTAAGAGGGCTAACAAGTACTCTATGAGCTCATGAGCATGATATGAATGTCAAGAATGATGTAAAGCCCTATCTTTGATGTTATAGCTATGTTTGATTAGTTACTCCAAGAATCATGTTAAGATGTTTGAGACTATTCATGTTATGGCAATGATTATGATTTAAGTATTCCGTAGAATTATGACCTAGCACCGAGAGGACCTTGGTAGTCTCCCATTGTCCCTAACAATGTGCCACAATAGGATATGTTGTAACCCTACCAAAAAGATCATATTGTAAGGTAAGGTAAGGACATTTCTTAACTCCTATCGAAAAGATTATATCGTAAGGTAAGGACGATGATTATTACCTACCAAAAAGGCTATGTCGTAAGATAAGGATATTCGGTAACACTTCCTAAAAAGGCTAAGTCGTAAGGTGAGTGGTTGATTTACCTTGGCAAAGTAAACTATTCCATGTCTGGTGTGGAGCGAACATCAAAATTTCAAGTGGTAGCTCGCTTGGTCTTACATATCGATTATGGTCCTCTCCCACCTATGTATGATATGTCATGTGGCTTGGTGATCTTCATGCATGTTTTGACTAAGCATTTATCATTCATGTCATATTCAGCCTATGTCTGATGATTAAGACTATGCATATTGTGTAATTATGACTTATGTTCTTTGTTGCATTGCATCCTGTATACTAAGTACATTCCAAGTACTAACACATATTTTTTTCCTACGTATTCTAACCATGTAGGAATCGAAGATCCTATTCATCCTCCTCCACGTCGCTAGGCGGTTCAAGTGAATATTACTATTGGTGAGTCCTCCACTTCAAGGGTAATATCAATTTACTTTCATGCTTCATTTAGACTTGTCTATTTTGGATACTATATTTTGAGGGTGAGAGGGGGAGATGTCTTGACCCTCATTCCATTCATGACTAGAGGTGTTGTTGGATATATATATGTCTATATATGTTATGAGCTTAACTCTTTATTCTTTGTAATTGGAAGGTTTCCCTTAGTCCTTGTTCCCCTATATGTTTGTTGAATGTTGATGTTGTGATGAAAGTTCTACGTCCTTATCTATTCTCATTGTGTGAGTCATACTTACACGCCCTTTAGACTTTATTTTCTATGTGATTCATGTTAATATTCTTCCCTATAACATCCCATAGAGAGAGTCCAAAGTCACGTTTCCCGTAGAACTAGTTGTTACTTGCTTATTTCTTCTTTATGCTTCCGCAATCAAGGATGTGTCATCCATGCTTAAGAGGCTTGTTTGGGGTTCCTTCGGGTTCCCCATTCGGCATGTCACATATGGGCCCTAGGCTTGGATCATGACAATATACATGGCACATCCTGTGTGGTTTAGTCCCATAATATGCTTACAAAAGTTTACAAAGTACAACACATAACAACTCCACACAACAAACAATTTAGATAGTGCAACATTATGTCTTCCCCTATATTTCGATATCAACAATTCACACTTGTTCCAACTTTAACCAAATTGCTCTCAACATATTTACAGACTAAAATAGTTCCTAAATAGATGGGGGGACGTAGTACTACAGTCCCATATCATCAACCCACAAGTTCCTACTAAAAACATATTTAAGATATCATACTATAACTCATTTTTACGAAAACAAAGATGATGCAGCAACGTTACTCTATCATTTTTTTTACCTAAATCCCATTAAGAACTTCAACATCCCTTCATAATTTAAGTCAACCAAGAAGAGAAAATTCCCTTAATAAATAAGAAAAGTGAGCAATAACTTTTGGAACATATGCTGTCCAATATTCCCACACAAGCATAACAAACATATCTCTCATTTTTAATGAAAAGTTTATACTAAATTCATAAGTATTTCACTTATATTAACCTTTAAGGATGAGGTATTCTTCAAGAACCATAGTAAGGTTGTGAGGGTTGTTGTATGAAGTTGAAAGAGAGAAAAAAGAACTTAGAAAAAATTTGATTTTTGTCCAACGTTAAATGACTTAAAGGAGCTGATTTTTATCTCTTTTAAATGGGCCACTCTTGGTTGACTTTCTCCTTTGTTTAGAGCCAAATTTTATCAACTCAATGATGCACCTACTTTGTCCTTTCAATTGGGTCTTATTGGCTTCAATTCGGTGGGCCTTGGCTGCCTATTTTTCTCCCTTCCTTTCACTTGGTTTGGGCCCAAATTGTCAAGTAGGTGGTGAACGTACTTGTGCCTTTATTTATTCATCTTTGGTTGCTAATTTAGTCCCTTTGTAATACTAAAGCATGGGATAAAATTACACCCTTAACGTGGCCCTTATTTTTTATTGGACTTGGACAGATTTGGTGTTGGGCCTCATCTTCATTTATATTTTTCACTTAATTTGGGCCTCAAATGAGTCCACTAATGTATGAATTAATCTTCCCCATCTACCTAGCCCATTTTAGTTATGCAAGTAAGTGACTCACCTGGTAGCTCCTTAAAGTACGACAATCACCTCATTTCTTTCACTTTGTTAAAGACCGCGATCTCCTTAAATCTGACTTAAAACATATATACACTCAATCATTTTAAGTGTTAGACTTACATATAACTTTTTAATCTAAAATTTAAACACTTTTAAAATTAGTACTCATGCGATCAAGGCATATTATGTTCCATATGCATAGGACTAGTACACGTAAGATGTGGGGTATTATATTTGTATGTAACATCCTTCTCATGTCTGCTAGCATTCCTTCTTTCCATAGCTCTCACATTATAATCATAGCCACTACTTTGTATATTGCTTGTAATTTAGTGTTGCATCATTTCTCCACCTTTTGATTATGAGTTATTGAAGGTAGACTCCTTCCACATTTATACCCGCATAGGAAGCAAAATGCTTTCATAGTCTTTTGGCTATGGAAGCTGTTAGAAAAAGATGAGTCATAGTTTTCTGATCAAAACTGTCACAACAATAACATTTGGAGGCTATATTATTGATCGGGATATATTTTCCTCCATATGAGAGGAACTTGTTCTGTCAACTTCTAATTCTTTTTGATATTTTCCTTATCAACTCCTCATAGTATATAACATTTCTCCTTCCATAAAAGATAAGAACACCTAAGTACATAAATAGAATGTTACCCATCTTAATTCCAGTAATTTTCTTTATTTTGATTCTAATCACAGAGGAGTTTTTTCATAAATATAAAAATAACTCTTGTTCCTGTTGATGAGTTGCCCAAACACCCTTTCATAGCCACTTAGAACAGTCATAATCTTTATTATTGACTTCCTATTCCTCAATCCAAATAAGATAGTATCATCAACATAAAACAAGTGATTAATTTGGGGACTCCATTTAGGCGTCACAAACCTATAAACTCTTTGTCCATAAACATATTGTTGAGATTCTTTGTTAGAACCTCTGCAACTATAATAAACAAGATAGGAGAAGAGGGTCCCCTTGCTTCACACCTCTGGAAGACTTAAAGAAACCATACAATTGTCCATTTACCAATATAGAATACCAATTATTACCGATAAGTTTTCAAACCATATCAATGATCACTTCTAAGAAGTCAAATTTCCTCAATACTCTAGTTAAAAAAATTCATGAAACCCTGTCATATGTTTTAATCATGTCCAACTTGACCACCACATTATGAATTTTATTCCTCAAGTTGATATCTCTAATAATCTCCTGAGCCAATAACACATTATCAGAGATGTTTTTACCTCTAACAAAACCCAACTAATTTAGAGACATAATCTTAGGAATGACATCAGAAATCCTGGACAACAACATTTTAGAGATCACCTTATTACAAAAATTATTCAAACTAATTGGTTTTAAATCCACTAAATATTTCACCACCTCCTCCTTAGGAATAAACACCAAGCCAGTACGAGTAATATATCTACGAAGATCACTACTACAAAAAAAAAACTCTAACCAGATTAGACACATCTTCTCCAATGATATCCCAATATCCTTGGAAGAAAAGCCCCGCAAAACCATCAAGATCCCTTGCACTCTCTCTATTAAGATCTAACACTATATTTTTTACCTTCACTTCAATGGGAAGTTTGGTCATTTTCTCATTCTGATCATCAGAGATTAATTCTAGAATAATATTTAGCATGTTGAAATCCTCATGCTCGTCTTCCTCTTTAAATTGATCTTCAAAATATGTTGTAAATTTATCACCAATATTCTCTCAGTATTTATAATATCTCCTTGAGCAATCAAGATCTCAACGATATTCAATTCTTTTCTTCTCCCATTAATATAGGAGTGAAAAATCTAATATTTCTATCCCTATCTGTGAACTATTTCATCCCTACTTTCTGTTTCCAAAATTTCTCCTCAAAGTGCAAAAAAAATTTTAGTTTAGCATTAACCTTATTTAATGTTCTCCTATTTTGGACTGTGGTATTTATCTCTAATTACACCTCCATAGCCTTAACCTTCTCTTTCAAATTAGCTATTTGTCGGAATATGTTCCCTAATATATTCCTACTCCATCTTGATAAAGCTTGTTTTACCTTTTTCAGCTTGGCATGAAAAATCATAATAGAATCCCCTACAAAGTCCACTTTTCAGTTCTCCTAAACTACCTGATAAAAGACATGATTTTTTATTCAAAAATTTAAAAACTTGAAAGAATTTTAAATAGGTTCTTCCCTCGAATTACAAACTACATGCAAAGGGGCATGATTAGAGCATTGTCTTATTAGATGATGAATTTCACTAGATGGTTGAATATTAAGAACTCCTGATTAACCAAGACTCTATCCAACCTTTTAAAAATATATTCCTCCTCAATTTTTTCATTTCATCATATAAAATTACTCCCCATGTATTTAAGCTCCAAGAGTGCACAATTGCTAATACAGTTGGCAAAATTCATAGACGTCACAGTAGTGAAAGGCAATCTCCCTTGTGTATCTTCTTCACTAGAATGACATCAAAGTCTCCCCCCCCCCCCCCACTCCATTATCCAAGGCATGTTATAATCCTCAACAATGTATTCAATTTCATCCCATATTTCTAGACTTTCCAAGGGATTGCACCTAGCATACACTGTGGTCACTTTGAGTGTCACTTGATTAAAAATAAAAGAAAAGGTCACTTACTGACTAGAATCTACTATGTGATAATTATTCTAATCATCATTAAAAAGGCCCATATTTTTTATGAACACTTACAGTAGGCCTTTTGGAACCCCAACCTCCTTTTGTATTGATCTAACTCTGATGAATCTTGAAAAGGCTTCATCAGAGCTACGAATGAGTAGTTATCTCTTTTATTAAGATCTATTAGTCTCTCAAAGGCCTTTTAAGTCTTGACATATCTTATATTTCAAAACAATATTTTTTCAATCATTGAACACTATCGATGAATTTATCTCGGCTGCTCTTTGTTTTTACTTATAAAGGTCTAACACTTTGATTCCTTTTGACTTCACTTTTTAAATACTCCGTTTGTCTTGAAGATAAATCTTCTACCTTGAAAATATCATAGATGTTCTCATCAATATTATCATCTTCCTCAGAGTTTCTTCTTTTCTGCTTTAGGCATGTCTTTTATATCTGGGGACTTCTGTTCATGCTTCTCCATTAGTTATATCTACATAGCTTCAATATTAACCTCATTCAAGTTATTAAATGAACATAGACTATCTTTATCACACAATGGATCATTTTCCTTGCTAGTGTTGTCTGCATCTATGGTATTGTTCCCTTCCTTATTCTCTCTTTGGTCAATATTTTCATCTACCTCATCTAGCTTTTCTCCACTTTTCTTCTCCACACTATCCCCTTCTTGTGTTGCCTTGTAAGTATCATTGTGTTCCTCATTTGTGAACTTTTCCTTTACCCATTCCTTTGTATTCTCAATTTTTTATTCACTTTCAATATCTTTTTGCCCTCTTTTTTTCTATCTACCCTCTTCCCTTTTCCCTTCCAGCGCATCAAATGGATTATAAGTTTCTACTATTACCACTTCTTTTTTAGGGGCATTAGGATTCAACACCTTATGTTGTTTTATTCTTACCTGATTTCATCCTTTATTATTGCCCCTCATCACTTTTTGCTCCTTGTCCTATTCATTCATGACAGTTCCATCTTTCACTGTCTTCCTTTATTACTATCCTTTTTACTATCTTCTTCCTTTTTCATCGAATATAGCTCAATGTGAATCACATAACATTGTTATTCATCATGCCCTTGAATCTTATAATTTTTACAATATTTAGACATGTAGTCATAGTTAATCTTCACCCATATTTTCACAATTTCTCATGTCTTCTTCCTTAGTCCAACATTTACTTTTTGGGGAACTCTTTCAACAGATCTACCTAAACCTTGACCCGTGCATAAATTGATCTGGTTTGATTTATCGTTGCCATGTAGACCTGTAGAGGTTTTCCAACTATCATCGCTAACAAAAAAATAATCTCCTTATCAAAGAAATTAGACGACAAAGCAGGAAAGAAAATTCATGTCATCGCAGTGGTGGTCTCTTCTTCAGGATTGAATAATGAATTCCATTTTAGTGGTCTCATTGTATACATCCAATTCTTATGTGTAAAATAATAAGCAAGTTTTGAAAGAAGATTAACATAATCTTTCATATTTGATGCTCGTATCAAAATATGTCTATTGCTCAGTAAAACAATATTACAGTAAAACGATATTACATTCTCCCCTTTACTCACATTGCTTTGGAATTAATCGTCTTAATACTTGAATATCATGCCACCCATAGGAGAATTTACCAATCACAACATATTGAAGATTCCCATTCACTATCATTTGTTTAACCTCCTCCTCTTCCCATATTACACGTGGTTCACCATGCAAGTATGCTATCGGCTTCATTGGTACGAGTTTGACATTGGTTGTGTGGGGTCTTAGAACGTCTGTGTAGTTTAGTTTTGAGGATGAATCTGACTGGATTACTGTAATGACCCGTTAGGTCATTTTGAGCATGAACCTTCAATTTTTCATAAAAGACTCTTTTTGTAAATTTAAATTAAAAATTTTGAGCTACTCGGTAACTATGGTTATTTAGTTAATTAATTTAATTGGTGAACTAAATTATTAATTTATTTAATACTCTATGTCACTTTGCCCATAATTATTAAAATAGAATTAGTAAAATTTATTACTTTTAATACTTGATTTTTTTTTAAAACAAAAATAAAAGAAAAGGGTTGGGGGGGGGGGGGGCCCCCCCCCCAAAAAAAGTAACAGGAACAGAAAAACAAAAAGGAAAAGAAGGGGAAAAAAGAAGAGAGAAAAAATTAGGATTTTCATTTCAAAACATCAAGATAATTGTTCTCGTCCTTTCTATTAATTTTTTATGTGATTATGAATGATTTATAGGGTAAAAACTATACAGTTTATGCTAAATTAAGAAAATATAGTCTTAGGGTTCTTCAAATAAAATCTTGATTTAGGGATCGAATAATGATCTGTTTTAGCTGAAATTTCGCGTATGAGTTTATTTTACTATGGTAAACATAATTTAAAAGAAAATTTCATATTCAAATTCCGTTCGGGGTGACTTTTTGACCCAATTTTTTAGCGAAAAATAAATATAGCAATATGAGTGTTATTGGATTCATATTCTTATATAAATTATGTATTTTAAAAGATTTTGATCATCCAAAAATGTTACAAAAGACTCAAGTTTCGAAATGATTGTTTGATTAATTGATGCAAGTATTTTGTTAAGTGTATATATATACATATTTCCTTATTGTTTGTGTTTAAAGTAATGAGACTTGGTGATAGATTGACTTGTTCATGTTGAATAATTCTAATGATGAAAAAGGGCTAATAAAGGACAACTTTCTTATATATTGATGTGTGATATGGCGAAAATAATTTAAAAGATTTATTGATATATTGTTGATGTAGTTATGATTATATTGTTGGGAATTGGGTACTATTTAAAAATGGTCATGTCCTCATTATTTGTGTGAACATGTCTATTTTCATTGATTCTGAAATAAGATTGTGACAAAGGTTATGTAAATTGAGAAAAAATGAGAATTAAGAAAGATGTACCATTTCGAGGTACGTGTCACACGTCGTGACGGATATTATAATTTGAGGATCGTATTGCATGCCGTGACGGATAATATGATTCGAGGATCATGTTGCATGCCGCAACAGATGCATGGACTAAAAGAACCACATGGGTCCCGGACTGAATGACAATGAGTGTGTATCACTAGGTCAGACATGTATCATTATACTTGACATTGCATTGCATTGTATTACACATCTTTATCATTTATGGACTTGTGAGTGCCTTTTTGTGGAACTTTTGATGAGTGAACTTGATCCTTATGTTATTGATCTATGAATATTGGTGTGGTTATTGAGCTATATGCTATGTACATTGTGAACTATTAGGTTGGCCTAATTTTATGTAGGTTGTAGTTGTGGAGGTTCAGTTGGAGAGTTAGGAGTACCTGCATTCTGTATTACTTGACTTTGCATTTGGGAGTTCGCTTGTTGGGTATCGTGTGGTTGGTACTCACCCCTTACTTATACATTTTTGTAGGTTATCCACTCAGATCTTCGTGATACTCTATCTTCTCTTCTTATCTGAGACTTTCTGTGGAGATCAGTGAGGTAGTTATTTGTCATCTCAGAGAACCTTCTTCCTTCTATTTATGATCTTGTTCTACTTTAGAGACAACATCATTTGAGACTTGTATTTTTCTTTCAAATCTATTGTCATATATTAGATGCTTGTGCATGTAACAATCAAGTTTTGAGAATTTTTAATTAAGTTGACTTATTATCCCCAGTTAAACTTTTATTTTTATTATCCTTCTGCACTTTATCATTATAATTGAATTTTAAACTGACTTGTCTTGGTGGGATAAGACGAGTGTCATCACGTCCACTTTTGGTATGACAATTATGTGGTGTTCAACCCTAGTGAGAGGTTGACCAATGGAATTTATGGCTCCTTTCAGATACTTATGTGATGGGTTGAATGTTTTAAACCTTGTATATTATTGAGATTGAACTATTTGAAGATTGTGATATATGTTGATGATTTGAACCTTGTACATTATTGAGGCTGAATTATTAAAAGAATGTGATATATGTTGATAATTGAGCCTTGTACATTGTGAAGATTGGATTATAGGGATGCCGTGTTATGAGACTATAACTATTTATATTGCTGACAAACTGTTGTACTACTTGATTTTGGGAATCAACTGATTATTCTATGATGGTATTCTATTATGTGTATACACATATGTGTTATTGTTGTGCTGAAACTATTATGCATGCAAGTGTGTGGTTCAGTGGTATGTGATTGGGTGGATAGGAGTATTTGTGTTCTTCATTGTTTTAATTCATGTTTAATTTCCATTTGTTGAGTATCATGTTGTTTGATGCTCACCCCTTGCTACATTTTTGTAAATTGTGAGCCCGACTCCTCCTGATTAGATTTCTCATTGTCAAACTAATATCCTGGATCTTGACAGGTAGCGGCTTGTATCTTCAGCAGACCCTCAAGGATTCTATATTTATGTTATGTTCTATTTGAATACTAGACATTGAGACTTGTATTTTCTTTCGAGTGTTATAATCTAGTGGCTTGTACGTATGGCACCAGTCTTGGGATGGTTTGTAGACCTGATTATCTTGTATTTATCCTAGCTTATTAGACTTTGTTTCTTCTATTTTTGTTATTATATTGGACTGTTTAAGTTTAGGCTGACTCGTCTTAGTGGGATAGGTGAGTGCCCTCACACCTTGTTTTTAGGTCGTGACAAATTACGCTTTGAATGGTGTACATTTTAAGTATTTATGTTTTACAAGGAGCTTTGCTAGAAAGAATGAAGTTTGGAGCTGATTTGGAGCAAAATAAAGCTTAAAAAGAAAAATTAGTACCTGGTACACATTTATGCTCCGCGAATGCGGTCATCGAACCCGCAAACGTGGAGCAGTAAGTATTTATATACCGCAAATGCAGACTAGACATGCACGGCTACGAAGGTCTAATTTATGTTGACCTCTGCGAATGTAGAGTGTTGATGTCACTGATGCTAGGGCAGATTCAGAATTTCGCCATTTTGATCCCATTTTGATATTACACGTACTCTCAACCCTGGGAAGTATACTGGGGAGTTCATCATTCATTCATCCAACACACTTGGAAGGAAGAACACACGTTAGGTGAGAATTCAAGCTTTAGGTAAGGATTAAAGGGCAGGTTTTCTATAATTTCTTTTGGGGATTGAAGAGTGTGAGCTTCCATTGTAAAAAATTTCACTCACTCTTACTTTCTATGTTGTATAATTCATAAATTGTAGATGTAATGAGATTTGGATTTGGATTTGGATTTGTATGTGGGTATTGATTCAACCATTTGCTTGTACACTTAGTTAAATATATTCTTGCAAATCAAGTGGGTTTCTCTCTTAATTGCTTCAATTGTGCTTAATTGATTTATGGTTCATGCTTACCTTTATTTATAATTGATGATTTGAGGTCACGAACTTGAATCTATCTTAGATCTTCAGTTATTGGGAGTATCCTTGAATAATCGAAGTGAAGGGTTTGTGTGATAGTCATAGGTTAATGCTAATTGATTGAGTTCCTAGCTTTGGATTCAATCGACCAAGGTTTTAGAAAGGTTTGTTATTCAATTGCATATGTGTCAATGAGTTCCTAGTGTGATTTGGCATATGAGACTTTACCAGGTTCATATAGAACACTATTTTCATCTAATTGGAGATTGTAGTTACAAGCAATCTAGCCTACCCATATGGATGGTATGAAGTTATGTGTAATGGATCGTTCGGATTCTAATTGATTTCTCATTTTATCATATCCTTTAATCTCTTGCTTGATATATCTTTACCCCGGTTCCTTATTTCCTTCATTTTAGTTGGTTGCTTAATTTTTCATTTTATTGTTGAATGTTGTGTTTGTTGCTCGAATTCAAACTAGTATCTCGTAGTCCTTAGTCATTTCAATTGTCCTCACATTGTTCCCTATGAATTCGTCCCCGACTCTTAGTTGGGTAATCATGCTGATGATGACCGTCATATCTCCTAATAGTTTTGAGGTATGATTGAGCGACATCAAGGTTAGAGAGGTCTTTTGATTTCGACCCAAAGTCATTTTCCTGATTCTTTCACTTCATTGCATTTCATTTTATTATATTAATAATGTGGATACTTGTATGAAGTGTGACAAGATGGTTAATTTTATACTTGTAAATTGTTGAAATTGATTTGTTACTATACTGTATACTTGAATTATATACATATATATGTATATA
>JBCEWC010009915.1:0-18212 GCA_038996855.1 Solanum aculeatissimum
AAGAAATTTCATTAAAATTTAAGAACCCATAACTTAAAGAAATTGAAATTCATAATTTAAAGGGTTAGGGTTCTTGGATCTTCAAGGATGAAAGAGGATCCTTGAATCAAGTCCCACATACCTCTTATCCAAGTAATCAATTGAAGAAAGGTGCAAGAATTCAATGTTTTACCCAAATTTCCTTCAAAGCTTCAACAGTGGTGTTCTTGGTGCTTGAGAGAATTTGATGAATTTTAAAAGTGTTAAAAATATATGAATGAGAGTTATGGTTATGTCCAATAGGTTTAAGGGACTTTAGGAAGCCTAAAAAGGGCCTAGGGATCAACCAAATAACAACTTAACCCTTAATGAGGCGGAAAACTCAATGAACCCAGGGCCAAATGGTGGCCCAAACGGCCCATTCAACCTCTCACAGTCCGTGTAACTACCCCATCAGCCTTTCCTTAGTCAAATAAGCAGCCCACATCCTTTCCATACCTCTGCCCAACTTGACGGACCACCAAACAATCCGTTTGAGGTCTTACTGACCGTGGGGTCGTCTGTGGAGCTTAACTTAGTTTTTGGGGTGGGTACTTGCCACCCCATGCTCTCTGGAACATCTCACAGAACCCCACATGGACCGTGAAAAGTTTCACGGTCCCTCTCACATGCCTTGGGCCATTTTCAGGGCCCCTTTCCAGTGTCTTCCGAATTTCAGGCAGTCTCACTCTTTGGGCCATAACTTTCTCATACGAACTTGGCATTGAGTGAAACTAGTTGCGTTTCAAAGATAATTCAAAGATATTCAATTTTATATGTAGTATCCTACACGGTTTAACCCACATCAAAAGATATGCATCTGTGAAGTTCACTGTCCAAACAACCTCTCTAGGCCCCAAAATGACTCATTTTGCGTTGGGCTACTTAAACTCAACCCGTGGCCACCAAATTTCAACCACGACCATTATAAAACCATAAAAGGCCAACCATAAGAGGTTTCAAAAAGTTTTGGATCGTTACAGCTGAGGGTGGAGGAATAGGATCTGTAAGGCCCTTTAGCTCACATGCATGCCTTGGAGAAGTTGACCTCAACTTCTCCTGGGTGGAGTTATCCCTCTAGAAAGTCCTCGACCCCTGAAGATAAGTGTGGACATATGGATAAATGAAAATTTTCAAAGAAAAAATCTCCTCTAGATAAAAGAAGGTCTCATCAACTATTGATGGATAAAAGTCGTATTGATGTGTATAAGATCATGAGTATCTTAATTCACATCGTAAAATAATGAAAAGTCAGATGACATCATTACATGAATGTACAGTAAGATAGCTAAAAGGGAACATACTTAATGGATACTCAATAACATGAATAGTAAAATAACTCAACTCAATAAACTATGAAAAATAAAAATAAGATAATGCTTTATAAAATATGATAAATAAGTAAAACCCAGTAAAATAATAATGTTTATATTTTGAGAATTTTTCTAATTGACAATTATCACTTATGAGGTACTGATGATACAACAAACTACTATCACTACCACACAATTGCCCATGCCTTACTAGAATAAGAGATGTAATGTCACTGGATCCACAGTGTGTGAGTGCCTAAACCTTTCATCTCCACCATAGGTCTGGTTAATAATTAGCTTAATCTCTTCAGTATGATCTATCACTTTCTGAAAAGAAAAAAAGTCCCAGAACTAACTAAATGTAGCTCATACCAATCAAAAGGATCAAACATCTAGAAAACCTTTGCATCCACTCTACATCATTGTGAAAGATCATAAGTGCATAGCGGGGTAAGGCATCAAACCTCACCTCATTCTCATTAATCGACATGCCCTTTTGTAGAATTCTCTCAAAATAGTCCCTCTTACTCTTTCTCTGACTACGAGGAACAAATTTCTCTAGGAACACCTTTAAAAATACATTTCAATTCAAGGTAGGTTATGAAACCTCTATGACAACTAACCAAGAACTTATAAGTATCCTTATTCTAATATCTAGTAAAACAAAGACACATCCTAATAAATACATGAAATATCTTTCGCTCCTCTACAGACATAATAGTCCTAGCAACAAAATAGAGAGAAAGGTCAGATAACGGTGAAACATCTATGTGGGGAGATACAACAGTAGTTCATTATACCCTAAAAATCTAAAAGTTTGGAGTTGGTATCTGATAGGAGTTAATTCCTTAGTTTGACTTTGAGAACCCTCTGATGTAGTAGATAGAACTCTCACTAGGAATATACCCTCAAGAAATCTCAATAAATATATCATGGTATCTGACACGGGAGTGATTTTTTTCTCGTCACCGCTTGTTGGCAGTCTACAACACTTACAAACTTCAGCTACGCTTAGACTGTTTCAAGTTTTTAGGCAGCAAGAACTTAATAAACACTTAAAATAATTTACAGCTACGCTTTCCAATCTTTTATTGATATCACAACAATAACGAAAAAGGTCTCACGAATTTGTCTAAGTCATAGAACACACTCTAATGCCTTAGATGAATTTCAGCCCCATATAAAAAGACTACACATGATAGTTACAAAAGGATAAGGCAATTACAATTTGCACATGTGCCAGGCACATGGCTTTTCACTAACTCAAATCAAAATTCAACTAATATTACAATAGTAATATTTCAACAGCTAGTTCTAAATTTGAATTTAAACTAAGCCGCGTACATGCCTCCATGCCTTAGGAGAATTTACACCTTGTCCAACACTTAGAATATATTTTGCTACCATCCAACACTTTTCACACGAATCAACATTGTCTTGCCATTATCAAGCCCCACAGCCTTGCTTTTGTCAAGACAACACACTTGCGCAGCCTTGCCAAGCCTTAGTCTTGTCAAGTAACACGCTACCTTGCCTTGTGCCCAAGTCTTCTTAACCATCACTCCAACATCCTTGGTCATTTCATCCAAGCTCCCTTTCCAACACTCAAGTACCTTTAATATTTTGTTATACTACCAATACTTAGCTGCACAGCCATACTACATTGTTTGCCCACATACATGGCAAGGCCAATATATAAGTCCTTTTCATGATCGTGCCATGTCGCTCAAATAGACTAGCAGTCTAACATACCACCCCCACCTCTTGAGGTTGATGTCCTTATTGAGACTATTTTGTGATAGCCATTGATTTGGTCATCAAAATTCCATAGGTCCTTTGCCTTCTCCCAAATAGCATCCGCAGCCAACTTGCCCTTTCAATGCACTAGAAATTATGTCTTAGTGCTTTTCTTGCTTTTTCCTATAAGCTTGTGATCCAGTATTTCTTTAATTTTAGCATCAAACTGAGTTGGTATTGAAGGAGGATCCCTCTTGTTCATGTTCCTACCCGAATCATCATTATCTACAAAATAAGGTTTCAGAAAGCTAACGTGAATCTTTAACCTTTATGGCAGCTTTAACTTGTAAGCAACCTCACCCACTTTCTGCACAACTTCAAATGGGCCATCATACTTAGGGATTAGTCTCCTATGCCTTGTCTTACTCATAATATGCCTCCAAATTTGTGGCGTATGTTTCAACAAAACTTGGTCACCCACATTGAACTCCAACGGGCATCGATTCTTGTCAGCATACTTCTTTATGCGTCATTGAGCTTTCCGCAGGCTGTCTTGTGCCTCAGAAATCATTTCAAGTTTGTCCCTTACAACCTTGTACACTACTAGACACTTCCCTTGACTCTTGGTCTTTACAACATCTAGTAGAGTTATAGGTTGCTTGCCTAGGACAATTTCGAATGGTCTCATCTCTATTGCTGAAGATTTGTGCAAGTTATAGCAAAACTGGGTTGTATCAAGCAAATACACCTAATTTATTTGACTTAAAGTCATAAAATACCTCAAGTATTCTTCTAGCAAGTGGTTTATCCTCTCTGTCTATCCATCCGTTTATGGGTGATTTGTAATTCAGAACTTCAACTCAGTCCCCATCATATTAAACAAAGTTGTCCAAAATCTGCTTATGAACCTAGTGCCTCTATCATTCACAATGTCAGCCAGAACACCAAAACACTTAACCATATTTTTATAAAATAGTTCAGTAGCAACTTCAGAAGAGCACAAGTTAGGTGTAACAATAAAAAAACATATTTCAAAAATCTATCCACTACAACCATGATTGATGCCTTATTTTCAACCTTTGGAAATCTAAAAATGAAATCCATGCTTATCGACAACCAGGGAATTTCTGGAATGGGTAGGGGTTGTAACAATCCTACTTTTCTCTTACGTTCAGTCTTGTCCACTTGAAAAATATAACAAGTCTTCACGTATAGTTCAATGTCATCTTCCATCTTAGGCCAAAAATACACATGGAATAGTAAGGCCATCATCCTTTCCACACCTGGATGACCAACCCAAGTAGTGTCATACACCTCTTTCATCAAGTCTTTACGCAGACCACCACCATTTGGCACTACGATTCTCCCCCTATTAAAATGGAGTAGATCATCATCGATCCAGTACCTTCTCAAAGTCCCTTCTTGAGCTTGGCCGATCCATTTGACATAGAGTGGATCATTCAATGCATACAACTTGATCCTATCAAAACCGTCAGTCTCAAGTTTGAAAATAGAATATACTATAGAAAATACCTCTTTCCTGCTTAGTGCGTCTGCCACTTGATTATGTCTTCCTAGTTTATGTTTCCACACAGAGTCATATTCTGCCAGAAATTCTTTCTAGCAGGCCTGCTTTGGACTTAACTTTTTTTTATTTTTCAAAACTGTGTTAGCCACATTGTTAGTCCGCACCACAAAGCGAGTTCCCAGCAAATACACAAGTCAAGTATGCAAACAATGCACCACAACAACCATCTCTTTCTTATGAGTTGAGTATCTTTGCTCAGCATGATTTGATTTTCTTCTTCCAAAGGCCACATGATGGCCTTCCTGCACTAACACGCCCTAATTGCCTTATCGGACGCATCAATATGCATCTCAAAATGTAACTCAAAATCAGGCAGCCTTAGAGTCGGTTCCGATGCAATGGCTTCCTTCAAATTTTGAAAAGCTTCTTCACACCGAACTAGCCATACCCACTTGACATCCTCCTTCAGAAAATCAATCAAGGTTGTTGCCTTTTTAGAGTAACCAGTAATGAACTTTTAATAGAAGTTGAAGTCCCTAAGCTCAAACAATACCATACTTAGATGTTGTACCTGTTCATTCAATGTCCGACTATAGATAACAATGTCGTCTAAGTAAACAACCATAAAGTCATCAAGGTACTCAAACAACACATCATTCATCAAATTACAGAAAGTAGCTGGAGCATTTATCAAACCGAATGGCATTACAAGAAAGTCATATGATCCATACCTAGTGACATAAGTAGTCTTAGGTTCATCTCCCTCTGCTATTCTAACCTTCCAATAACCTGACCGAAGATCCATCTTTGTAAACCGACATGCCTTGCTCAACCTATCCATTAAATCATGCACCAAAGGGACTGGATACTTGTTCTTCACAATTACTTTGTTTAAGGCCCTGCAATCCACACACATCCTTAGTGACCCATCCTGTTTCTTTTGAAATAAAACAGGTGCATCATAAGGAGATTTTGAAGGATGAATCAGACCAACATCAAGCAACTCATTTAATTGTTTTCTCAACTTAACCAACTCTTTAGGAGCGATCCAATGAGGAGCTTGTGCAGGCGGCATAGAACCTGGCAACAACTCTATTTTGTAATCAATATCCCTCCTTGGTAGTAATGTTTTTGGCAACTCAAGCGACATCACATCAACAACATAATCAGGAACTTCCACTTTCACATAAGGCTTCAATTCGACTAAGGCAGCAAGAAAGGTTTCACTACCATTCCTTAGGCCTTTGTCAACAACAATGACAGACAACATGGGGGTCTTGTACATAGAAACTTTTAGGCTTCTCCATATGGATGAACAACCTTTATAAAACTTGGATTGTCTTCATTAATAATCATTACCCCATCCAAGTGAGGAAAAGGGACAAACCTATATTTTCTTAGAAAATCGATTCTAAGTATGATTTCAAAGTCTCTAAGTGGCATAACCATCAGATTATGTTTTCCTGTCCAGCAACCAGTAAACATAAATACATCATAGGTCATACCTGCAATAGCTTGTGCCTTTGAACCTACGGTCTGAACATAGAAAGGACTTTTCTTCAACTTTAGTCTTATCTTCGCTGTAATTTTTCCATCCACAAGCGTGTGAGTGGCTCCAGTATCAACCATCGCCACTACTTGGTTTCCATCAACCTTCATTTCTATGTGAATCAACGTAGCATGAGGATTTTCAACATTGGACGTTTACCCAAAAGCATTGATCAAACTGATCTGATTTAAAGACAACCCCAAAGAATTTAAAAGTGCAGCAACCACTTCTCCATCACCCTCACTCTAATTCACATTTCCATCAAACACTGCATTCACCCTCTCGTGATTTGGGTAATTCTTGGCCAAATGCGGACCACCAGAAGTCCAACAGCCTTTATCTTTGCTCTTGTTCTTGTTCCCATCCTTCACTGGTGTCTTGCCCTTATCAACATTCTCTTTTCAATTTTCCTTTCTCCCTTCACTTTTTTTCTCAAACTTTTTCTTAGTCTTCATAGTAGAGGGATCTTCGGAAGTAGACCAAAGTGAGCGAAAATTGACTAAAGAATCAACCACAACAATGGCAGTAGGTAGATCCTTAACATTTTACCTCCTCAACTTGTTTTAGGCTGAACCTTGCATGCCTAAAATTAAGTTATCAAGCTTGTCCTCATATGACATATTCTGGATGTCCGGCATCAAGGACAAACAATCCTTGATATATTCAAGATTAGTCCCACTTTGCCTTAGATTTTTCAACTGGTCTCTAGAAATCCATGAGACATTGCTCGGAAGGAACTGGTCCCTCATTTCCTTCTTCAACTTGTCCCACCTATCAATTTTGGGTCTGTTAGAACTTTCATCAGCTGTATTTCAAGTCCTCCACCACAATTTTTCATCACCCATCAAGTGCATTGTGGGAATGTTTAACTTGTCGTTGTCAGACACCCCTGCAGTAGTAAAGTACTGCTCCATGTCCCAAAGGAAATTTTCAAGTTCCTTGGTACTTCTAGCACCACCAAAAGGCTTCGGTTTAGGAATTTTCACTTTAGAGTGCTCCCCACGAATTGGCCCAGGCACAGCAACAGCCAGGCACAGCAACAGCCAGGCACAACAATAGCCAGACATAACACTGCAATTTCTGAACGAAGTTCTGCATTTTTCTTTGTCATCCCCTCTAACTAAAGCACTGTATCTTTACAAAATTCATCATTTTGGCCATATGATCATCTATATCGGCATGATATAGGCCTAAGTCAGACCGAAATTTCTTAAATTTGATCTTGATGCCCAAAATTTGGGTCAACAAATCAACCAAATTTGGATCATCCCAGCGCTCATCTGTCATGCCAACGAATGCCTCGACTCTTCACATATGTTCACGTAGTTCTATGTTCATCACCATTTTTGTATAGCCGTGCTCTGATACCAATTGACACAGGGGTGATTTTTTTTCTCATCACCTCTTGTTGACAGTCTGCAACACTTACAAACTTCAGCCACAACACACAGTCCAATATTGTCTAACACTTAGACTATTTCACATTTTTAGATAACAAGAACTTAATGAACATTTAGAACAATTTATAGGAATGCTTCCCAACCTTTTATTGATATCACAACAATAAAGGAAAAGACCTCTTAAATTTTTCTAAGGCATAGAAGACACTCTAATGCCTTAGATGAATTTCAGCCCCATATAAAAAGACTATACATGGTAGTTACAAAATGATAAGGCAGTTACAATCAGCACATGTACTAAGCACATGACTTTTTACTAAATCAAATCAGAATTCAACTAACATTACAATAGTAATAATCCAACAGCTAGTTCTAAATTTCAATTTAAACTAAGCCACACCTATGCTACACACATGCCTTCATGCCTTAGGCAAATTTACACCTTGTCCAACACTTAGAATGTTTAATGTTATCTTCCAACACTTAGTTTTATTTTTGACTTATTTCCAACACTTTTCCCACACACGAATCAATATTATTTTGCCATCATCAAGTCCCATTGTCTTGCCTTTTCAAGCCAACACGCTTTCTCAATCTTGCCAAGCCATAGTCTTGTCAAGCAACATGTTATCCTGCCTAGCCTTGTTGACGCTACTTCCTTTCCTTGCACCCAAGTATGCTTAGCCATCACTCCTGCATCCTTGGTCATTACATCCAAGCTCCCTTGCCAACACTCAAGTAGCTTGAACATCTTGTTGTACTACCAACACTTAGCTGCACAGCCACACTACATTGTTTTCCCACATACATGTCAAGGCCAATATAGAAGTCCTTGTCATGCCCATGCCATGTCGCTCAAGTTAACTAGGGGTCTAACAATATCCTATCGCACTAGTACAGCAATGAAGCCTTGTGATACCTGAGTTCTCCCAATTTCCTTAGACTAATAAGGCTCATCCTTATGCATTATCTCGTGTTTGGTAGACACAACTCTAGACGACCTTGAGTAGGTGTTTCATTGAAAGTTTTACCCTTACCTTGTCCTCGGCCTCAATCCCTTTTTCGGTCTTGTACGAGGACCCTAGCAATAGGTATGGGAAAATGAGTCCTCACCATTTGTGAGAGCAGAAGACAATAAAAATTAAAAACTTAAAATGAAATTAATTACGCACAATAAAGAATTAAATAATAAAATTATTCTTAGTATGGTGTAGCCTCTCAAAGATAAATATAAATGTCATTATACTAATCGACAACACTCTAGAGATTTATTTTTATATTCGTGAGACTAGTGGCATTCAGCAAATTAATAAGGAGAAGCATTGACAAAGATCAATCCTAGTTGTTATATCCACTTCTAATAATTTAGGAATAGATAGACAATCAATAGTGTCGTACGCATCCCTTCATATCTTTTTGTGTAACTCTAACTACTGGGCTAGCGACAATTGCTAGACTGTAATCACTATGCATAGAGTTATATAAGAAAATTAACAAAATGTACCAAACCAATAATTTGAATCAAATTGGGGAAAAATCAATTAGCGATTTGGTATTGAAAAGAAAAATCTATCATAATTGGTTTAGTTTGGTTTTAACTGAAAAAAAATTAAATCAAACTAAACCAACCTGACATTATATGTATATAATTTTTAAAATATTTTATACATAAAAATATTAATTTAATGTAATTTATAAGTATTTCTTAAATTTATTCATGACTTTTATCTTTTAACATAGTATATCATGTTTGAGACTTAGAATTTAAATGGTCCAGTAAGGATTATACCTCATAGATAATCATAACTCAAATAAAGTCCAAATAAAAGTTATATCAATACTAATGCTAACAAAAAAAATTTAATTCAACACTAAGAATGATGATAATATTAGTTCTATGTTCTTTAGTTTTACATTGGTTTAGACAATTAAAATATATAACCTTGTTTTATTTCTTCTTAATATTTAGGCATGTAATTTATACTTATTAATAAGGGTGTTCACAGATCAGATCGGGTCGATTATTGATGAAAATCACAATCAAAATCAAACTAATTTAATCAATAGTCAAATTATAAAAATCATCAAATCAAACCAAATAGAGCATATAATTATTACCATACACAAAAATATAAGAAACGATCATTCAAATGGGAAAAAAAGACAATAAATTCATTCAAAATGAAATGAATTGTCTTCATGCCATTTTGAATTTTAAAATTCTTATACTAGAACCTCAAATATATTTAACTTTCTACTTATATTATCAACTAATCTAGTGCACCAAACAACATAAAATTATTGAATAATGCATAAGCTACTGCTATTATTGCACAAATAAAAGACACTATTATAAACATATTTATTTTGTAGTGAATGTCTATTATTTGGTTTCCTTTAATAGTTAGGAATCCTAGATGGAAATCAAATAAGTTTTTTCCTTATAAGTATAAGGATTTTTTCCCTATAAATATAAGGGTTTCCTTCATTATAAAATACAACTGACAACTTGAATATTATTCAAGAGTAATAAGAAATCTTCTCTCTACTTTTTCTTCTTTATACTTTATAATTTCATAACACATTATCAGCACGAGACTATACCGTCTTAAAGAGTGAAGGTTATGTTTCAAGGCTAAGGTATTATTTATTTATTTATTTCATTTTTATTGATATGCCTAACCTTAAGAAATTTGAGTTCGTTATCCTTCGTAGTTTGGGCAAGAACTATCATTTATGGGTGTTGGATGCTAGGTGTCTTGGAGACACCATTGAGAATAAAAATAAAGCATCAAAATAAAATTGTGTTAAAGTTATGATATTCTTGCATCATCGTTATGAAATTTTAAAAATATGAATATCTCACAGTTAAAAATTCACTTGTTTTGTGGAAAAGCCTAAAAGAAAGATATGATCACTTGAAGATGATCATATATCCAAAATCACAATATGATTGGATGCATCTGAGGCTAGAAGACTTTTAAGTCTATTCATGAGTACAATTATATTGTGCTCAGAATCTTGAATAACTTGGTATCACCAAAAAGGTCATGCGTAAGACGTTGGGTTCAAGTCGCAATGCACTAAATTAATGATATAATGATGACTAAAGCAAAATAATATACTTTTGGTGAAAAATCATAAAATATAGTTCATTAAAATGCTCCATTCTCTAAAGTGAATGTGGTAGCAGTGCATAATGTCTGGAAAAAAATAAGTGATTGAATAATGCACATGAACATGGAATGAGGTACTACACTATCATAAATTGATATGCTAATAAGATTGTGTTCTATTCTTGAAGAATGAGAGCTTTTTGATAAGTACTACAGATACAGATCCATTCCCTAAAGTGAACGTGCTAATATTTAATAAAACTTCTGAATATGAATATGCACTTTATCGTGATATCATCACGACTCATCTCCAGAAGAGAGATAGAGTAATTGAGAAGAAATAAATATGAAAATTACTCCCTGAGTAATAAATTTAAAATCTGCTCATGTATAGTAAATCAAAAATTTACTAAAGCAAAAGAAACATGTCATGGTAAACTTGGAGTTTACTCATTAGACATATATTGAAGAAATAAAATATTCTTCAACATTGCTTGTTCTCATGATAAGTTGATTGGATCAACTAATGTTGGACTGAATCCCTTAAATTCTGAAAGTACAAAAGGTGAATATGGACCCGTTCATCGTCATGTGATATTATAAATGGATGCATCTATAAGATGATCACATGTGCATTTATTGTCAACCTGAAGTTTGACATTTGCGAAATTATTTGTGCAAGATAAATGAGTTAAAAGCACAATTTTTAGAATACGTAATCAAGACAATTCATCTTGATGATATTGATAAAAATCCAAATTGATTGACATTAAATGCCTCAAATAGATGATCAATCATTTGCTTATGAGAACAAAGACATGGTTTGAAATATGATAAATTGCATATAAAAATACGTATCAGACCAATACATTATGATCAATTTTCCCCTCAATTGATTTATGGTCAAGGACCATATAATTTCCATCTAATAATTTTGATTTGCGGTAATAATTAATAAATATACCATGATGCATAAAAGATGGATTCTCCAATTTGGAATATATGTTAGTTGTCTAACATAAGGGGGAGATAATAAGAAACTAAGAGTTGAAATGATCTCATTGAATGACCCTGAAGGACACAGTCTATGACATACAAAAATATGCAATTGATCCCAAATAAAATAATTCTTGAAAGAAAAGGACCAAACGGTCAGAATTAAGAGGCAATGTGTTCTTGAAGAGCTTACAACATAACACTTCATGAAACCTCATGAGAGGGGTAGCTATCTAAAAATAATGAAGTGATGAGATCTCAATAAGTTATGTCGCATTACAAACTGACAAAATAATATTTTGTCAATGACATCTTTGATACAATATTGCGCAATATTGTAAAAGATTATGAGGATCTAAATTCTCTGGTATATTAAAAAATGCTCTAATTATCAAGTGTCATGCATTTAATATTGAATATTGTCACTGGATAAAATTGATGTGAAAGCATTTGAAGGATTTAAAATGCATGAAACATATACAAGTTCTTGAAAACTTGTTTGTCCTCATATTGATTAAATTAATCAAGAACCTTTCATATGCAAGTTGATAACTTGAATTGAAACTGTTGAAGAGTTTTCAAAAGGCAATAGATTGTTTGCTTAAAGAAGTTAAAGCGAAGAACTTGCAAAATTCTTTGATCCTAAACATTCGTTCGAGAGACAGTGTGAGTTATTTTTTTACCAAATCTCTACCAATTGCAATTTTCAAAAAGATGACACACAATATTGGGATGCAAAGATTCAAGTCTTTGGATTGATGTTCTCATCAGGGGGAGTTAATACGCGATATACTCTTTTTTCCTCACAAGGTTTTGTCCCATTGGGTTTTTCTTGTAAGATTTTTAATGAGGCATCTAAAATGCGTATTATTAGATATGTGTACTCTTTTTCCTTTACTAGATTTTTTTCCCACTGAATTTTATCTAGTAAGGTTTTAACGAGCCACATAATCTAGCAAATAGACATTCAAGGGAGAATGTTATAAACATATTTATTTTGTAGTGAATGTCTATTATTTGGTTTCCTTTAATAGTTAGGAATCCTACATGGAAACCAAATCAGTTTTTTTCCTTATAAGTATAAGAGTTTTTCCCCTATAAATATAAGGGTTTCCTTCATTGTAAAACACAACTGACAACTTGAATATTATTCAAGAGTAATAAGAAATTTTCTCTTACTTTTTCTTCTTCATACTTTATAGTTTCATAACAGACACATCATACTTTATTCTTTTTCATTAGAGTGCTCCATTTTTTGCATAAAAATTATTCAAAAAAATATAACTTATTATGTATATGTTAATGTAGAAATATGTATGTAATTCGTCAGTTTGGTTTAATTATTTTGAACAAAATCATAACCAAACCAAATAATATTGATTTTTAAAAATGTAAAATCAAACTATACAAAATAAAAATTAGTTTATTCAATTGATTTAATTTTTCATTTTGGATTGATTTTTACCAAAAACAACGGACACCCTACTTTTTATACTTATTTTAACATGACTTAGTACTTTTACCATTTTTATTACGAGTTATTAATTTGTAGTATTTATTTTATTTGATATCATTACTATTGACCTCATATGTTGTATTATTTTCTTTTAAGAAAAAAGACTTAGATAGTTGTATGTATGTATGTATCTTTTCAACAAAACTAGAATCTACGTTCAATTACTTCATCCTAAGCTGATTTGAATATATAAACATAACTTGGTAAGGCATATTTGTCCTAGTACTCAACTTGTTGACAACTACTAGTCTACTTATTCGAATTATTAAAATTCAAATACTTTACGGTTGGCTAAGTTTACATTACCTACGGGTCTTTTTTGTGTTTTCTGCAATAAAAATAAATAAATAAATATCATAACACTTCAAAGTGTATGTTCTAGATAGATGAAAATCTTCCCCAACAAGTACATCCTCACCCCTTACCTACTACACTCCATTTGTAAAAAAAAAAAAATTACACGAATTTTTAGTTGGCATTTGAAGAGTTATTCTTAATTTTAAATAATTTTTTAATACAAATACATAATTTGGACCAGAAGTACTTACCATCCGTATATTTACATGAATCTAATAATAAAACTATGCCTTGGACTTAAACAAATTATGATGGATTTTATTAAAAATAAGTTACCTATCATAATAGGTATTGCTGACATTTTGATTGTCATTATAATCTTAAGAGACAAGACTTAATATTAGTATGAAGAAATAGAAGAGGTGGTAGAAGAATTCAAATAAAATAAGGCAAGGAGTTTTAGCCATTCAAGGTGTGCATCTCTGCCTTAGAAATTTTCATTCATGCAGACTTTTAAGTGTACCTTTTAATGATATCCAATGGTTGTCAGATTGATGACAGAGCCAATTGGAATTTCCTTTAACTCAATGGTCCTCCACTACCCACCCCAATGGACAAGTAGGCCAAAAGAGCCAACATATATGGAATGTTTGAATTACAACAAATTACTTTACTAACTAGAAAATGTAATAAAGATTAATTAAGTCACAATGATGTTAAATCAAAAGTTCTTACCATCAACATATCTTCAAGTGCCTCAAATTTTTTGTGGGTCCCACTTGATTAGAAGTCAAATATTTTCTTGAGGTTTGTAACATCCCATATGTTGAGATGACTAATCTTGTAATTATGGACCCCATCAAAGTGTGGGTAGGTGGTAATTGGTATATTATCACATGGACATTATTGGGAGGGGTACATTGGTCATTTACTAAGCTATGGTGATCTATACTGGTGTAGCAGTGCCCTAGTGGAGGAGTATGTCCCATGTGTTATCGTTGCACTAAACTAGACAATTCATATCACCCAAGTGGCCATACATTCTTATTAATTATTATTCACTTAATTTTCATTCTAACAATTCATAAAGTATATTACATGAATACTATTCTTTCTTTTTATTGTAAGTGGCACAATATTTTTAGCCTCTCCAAAACAAAAATCATACTTTATATATGTCAAAAATTTCTTTTATTTAGTAAACTCTGTTTTTAATCAAATATGCTACATAAAATGAATGAAAAGAGAGTAGTATTCTTTATTCTAGTAAGCTACAAGCTAGTGTAGGTATAAAACAATTATTCCTATTAATTATGTAAATAATCATTGAATGTGGAGAATAATTGGCGCCATAGAGAGTGGGAAAATTGTCTCCAATAATTTTGGGCTACATGAATGTGAAACAAGATTCAATCCCAAAATCCATTTCTTAATGGTGTTCTATTTTTATTTGTAAGCCAATAGGAATATATGTTCAAGAACAATCATTAATCTTTACCTTCTTAATTCCACCATCTCTACCTTAACCAGTTACAAAGCTTCATTAGCTCAGGACTAATTAAGCCAAAAACACTTAAAAATAAATAAATAAGTGCTCAATATAATCTATAGTTTTTTTTTTTTTAATAATCTATGTGTTTTAATGGGTAAAATCACTTTCCCTCAAACTTTACTTTTAAAAACAAACACTTCCACCAGCTTTGAACTATAGATATTTTTATCCATTTATTTCAATTGAATATTTTAAATGCCTATTTTACCTTCGAAACTATCAACCTTTGTCTTTTTATTTTTAATTTCTTAAATATTTATATTATCGACTTACTTATAGAATAGATTTATTTTATGCATAAAGTGAAAAAACAGTTAAGCATATATAATGTTGGAATAATACAAGAATTGAGAATAATAAGAAAATTCAATTAGAATAATCTGTTCATATCAATGTTTTTAATAATTACAAACAAACTTCAAAAAGTTATTTACACAATTGAGGATGAAAGAGAAAAAAAAAAGATTTTAAATATATTCAATGCACAGATAATTGCATACAGATTCTCTATTGTATTTGTATACTTTAAATAAATCACTACAAATTATGTGTGTACATATATATACATATGTATAAAGTGTATAGGAATAATGTTAAATAAAGTATATTAATAATGTTTGCATTAGTAATGCATGTATTAGTTATACTTACATTAATTATACATGAAATATTTTTATGCATTGTTTGGTTTGATGCACTAAAAATAGCATATGTATAGTATTAAAAAATTTATTTACAAAGATACCATTCATATTTATGGTGAAAAAGATAAGATAGTTTTGACGGATAATTGAGTTAGGGATGATAATGGGGTGGGGTGGGGATGTGATGAGTCGCGAAAACACTCATCATTTGACGCTTTTCTAGTGAAATTTTTGCAAGTTCTCAAGCAAATTATTGCGTTTAATGTTTTGTGTGGTACATTTTTAGGAAAATTAGGCAAGGCACGAACACCGCGGATACATGAAGGAAAAGACTAAAAACTGGGCAAATTGTGGTTCCAAACGGCCAGAACTCACGGACCGTGTGACCTGTAACGGGTCGTGAAACTGGCCGTGAAAGGTGACGGAGAGTGGCAGAAGCTGAATGAGGCAAAAATCATGCAAGTCAGAACTCACGGAAGGAGTAACGACCCGTGTAACTGTTGACGGGTCGTGTACCTGCTCGTTAAACATGACAGAATGACAGTCGTGGGAGTGTCAATAATTTAAGGCTAAGTGGAAGTAAACGGATCGTGTGACGGGCCGTTGGAAGACTGACGAACCGTCTACCTGATCATTAAACATCACAGAGTCTAGGCCAGAGTGCACACGTGAGAAACAGCCCAAGGCAATCCAGACGAAAGGTTGAACGGATCGTGTACCGTTGCACGGTCCGTTACTGATGGTCGTGAAATATAACAGTGAGCTGGTTGGTGAACGGTTGAAGCCAGAAGCTAAGTGAGTCCGGACGGAAGATGACACAGACCGTTAAACATTAAACGGTCTGTGTAGTTGTCGGTTTAGCGTGCCGAAGCCCGGTTTTTCTATTTTGTTTAGGATTTGTTTTAAATCATATAAATATATTTTTATTAGGTATTTTTATGTTGTTACGACTGTTGGGAATCGAACGAGGTGACTTAGCTTGAGATATTACTTTTGCACACTTTTTGCTACATTTGATTCATTGAGTTGCCATTACAAGTTGTGATTTCATTTTTCTCTCAATTGTAAGTATAAATCATATTCTCTTCATCTTGTTTTAATCCGGATTCATCAAGCATGCTAGGCTAAACCCATAACTAGGGTTATGGAGACCATGATTACCAAAGAAAGTAGGCAATTTTAGGGCTAACGTTGGATGTGATCGCAGTATATACCACAAGATATCTCCAAGTGAATTAAAACCTTAATGAGTCGACGCATTCAGGTAACCCTATATTCACTGTTTTCCCGAAAGGGGGGTAGTGATTAGGAAAAGAGTCTTGGGGCAGAATTCAGGGTTTTTAACCTAGTCTAAGTACTTGAGACCGAAAGGTGAGAGTATCCTGGAGTGAAAAGTAAGTTGCTACACGTAAAACGTTTCGAGACTGGAAGGTAAGGGACGATATGCACCTAAGAAGGACTGGAAGGTGAATTAGGTGTTAACTGATTACTTACTCTGTATATGAGGTCACAGACACAAAAGCCTTAAGTATGAATATGGGAATTGGTGTCATGGAAACCATAAACCTAGTCGAGTAAAGCATTGTTGAATCCCAGTGGTCACATAGATAGAAATTAGTAGAATATAGCTGCTACTTAGTTTAAATCTTGTTACGATAATTCCCATTTTACATTACGCACTGTTATACTG
Source organism: Solanum aculeatissimum (assembly GCA_038996855.1). Classification (NCBI taxonomy): domain Eukaryota; kingdom Viridiplantae; phylum Streptophyta; class Magnoliopsida; order Solanales; family Solanaceae; genus Solanum; species Solanum aculeatissimum. Next base: position 17,357 of record JBCEWC010009915.1, read on the forward strand.
GAAATAAGAATTGCACGCGAAACAAAGTACTTTTAGCTATATTTTCACGCATTCCCTATGGGATCGACTCCAACTCTAGTTGGGTTCTATATTTAGTCAACGACCGCTTTGCATTTCAATTGAGGTGTGAATTTGGGCGTATCAAATTTTGGCGCCGTTGTCGGGGAATAAGGCGAAGATATAGTCTATTAATGAAATTTTATTTCCTGATTTTACTTTGTTTTTGTTTTGTTTGCTAGTGCTGCAGGAGACAGGTTTTGTATGCCAGCTACCCGCAGTAAAAGTGAACCTCTACTTGCCTACGAGCCAGAGCTGCAAAGATCGATTAGAAAGATGAATGCACAGGAGCGAGAGGCGCAAAGGCAGTGAGAATTAGCCCTTAGTGTTGAGAATAAGGGCCAGGATGGAATCAGAATTCATAATCTAGATGGTGATAGAGTTCCACCAGGGGGTCCTCCTCAGCATCAAGCGGAGGTAGACCACCTTATCCCATCCAACCGCCTGGGACCCAGCAGTCACGAGCTCGATATGATGAAGCGGATGGCGCTGGTGATACAGGAGCTATTGTTCTACCACCACTGCCATCGGGGATAAAATTCACAATCACCAGCACTATGTTGCAGATGTTATCGCTGAAAGGCTTTTTTTCTGGACAACCACATGAAGATGCCAATCAGCATCTTATGAATTTTGTCTCTACTTGTCAATCCTCTGAAATCCTAGGGGTTACTCAGCAAGGAATCAGACTCAGGCTATTCCCGTTATCTCTGTCTGGGGAAGCAACCAAGTGGTTGAACGAACTTCAGTATGATTCCATTCACACCTGGGGTGAGCTTAAAGAAGCATTTTTAGAAAG
>JBCEWC010009916.1:0-18212 GCA_038996855.1 Solanum aculeatissimum
AAGTCCCCAATTCCTTAGAACTTATAGGTTATGTGTTTATTTTCCACGCTTCCGAACCGATGAGGTGTAAAATGATGCTATGATGGCTTGATCGAGGACTTTCGTGTTCTCCTTCGCCATGTCACATCTAGGCCCCCTATCTGGGTCGTGACATATATTTTTGAAAGAACATGGTCAAGAATGACATAGTGTGGTTGACTAGACTGTTCAATGCTATTATAATGACTCCCAAGATACCTGATGAATGGAGGAGGAGTACAATGGTTCCATTGTACAAGAATAATGGTGATATTCAAAACTGTAACAATTAAAGGGGTATCAAGTTGTTAAGTCACACCATGAAAGTTTGGGAGAGAGTGGTGGAGATGTGGGTGAAAAAAAGAGCGTCTATCTCAGAAAATCAGTTTGGATTCATGCCAGGGTGATCAACTATTGAAGAAACTGATCTTGTTCGAAGATTAGTAGAGAAATATAGGAAAAGAAAGAAGGAACTCTATATGGTGTTCATTGATCTCGAGAAGGCCTATGATAAAATTCCGAGGGATATCCTATGGAGGTGTCCAGAGGTAAAAAGTGTTCGAATAACATATATTAGGGTGATAAAAGACATGTACGATGGAGCCAAATATCAAGAAAGAACAGTGGGAGGAGACTCAAAGTATTTTCCTATTGAGATGAGACTTCTTCAAGGATGAGTGTTGAGCCCTTTTCTATTTGTCGTAGTGACGGATGAGCTGATACGGTCTATTCAAGAGGAGGTTTCATGGTGTATACTATTTAAAAATGACATCATACTCATCAATGAGACTCGAGCTAAAGTTAATGATAGATTAGAGGTTTGGAGACACACTTTGGAATCAAAAGGGTTCAAATTGAGCAATACAAAAATAGAATACTTGGAGTGTAAATTCAGTGTTGCGAGGGATAAAGCAGACATTGATGTGAGGCTTTCCACTCAACCTATTTCCAAGAGAGAAAGCTTTAAATATCTTGGGTCCATCATCCAGAGTAGTGATGATATAGATGATAATGTCATACATCATATTGTGGCAACATGGATGAAATGGAGGCTTGCCTTTGAAGTATTGTGTGATAAGAAGATACCACTTAAACTCAAATGGTATATTTTACAGGATCATGGTTAGACCGTCTTTTCTGTTTGGGGTGGAGTGTTGGCCAATAAAAAACTCACATGTTCAGAGGATGCAGGTCGTGGAGATGAGGATGTTGAGATGGATGTGTGGACATACCAGGAGTGATAAGATTAGGAATGAGACCATTCGAGAGAAGCTTGAGGTGACCCCTATGGCTGATAAGATGAGGGAAGCGAGACTGCGATGGTTTAGACACGTGCAAAGAAGAAGTCCTGATGACCCTATTAGTAGGTGCTAGAGGTTGAATTTAGGAGTTACACGGAGGAGTAGAGGTAGATCAAAAACGTATTGGGGGAGGTGATCAAACAAGTTATGGTGAAACTTGATCTCACCGAAGACATGACCTAGATAGTAAGGAGTGGAGGTCACGAATTAGAATAGCGAGCTAGTAAGTTAGTAGGGTTAGGTTGATATCTGGCCGTAGAGTATAGTAGGGTAGTAGGATTTATCAGGTCTTTATATCCTGTGTTGTATGTGTTAATTTTATTGTACTTAGATACTATTATGTGCTTTTTGTTATTAGTCGCTCTTTCTATTTCATTTTATTTTCCTTTCCTTTTTTCCATATCTAGTTTATTCTGCTTATGGGTTTTTGAGACGAGGGTTCCCAGGAAACAACCTCTCTACTCTATGAGATAGTGGTAAGGTCTAGGTACATTTTACCCTCCCCAAACCCCACTTGTGGGATTTCACTAGGTATGTTGTTGTTGTTGAGAGTGTTTCATAACTTGATCACTAGATGGAGATAATGAAACATTGGTTTGCACATCCTCTTTCTCAAGAACCCATTTTTTTATTTTTTACTTTTCTTGACTAGAAGACATGGTAGAACTCAATTTTGTGCTTTTAGGAGTTTTCATATATTGATTAGCAAAATCAACACTTTTGTTGATAGATCCCACCTCATATTCAGAGATTCCTAAAGAGGATCTCAAAGATCAAGATTTTTGCTCTAGTCTCTTTTCTGTAGCACCTGAACCCACTAAAATGTAGTATAAAAGTCTATCAAAAAAAAATTAAAACAAAGATTTTAAAAAAATACACATTTGAAAAAATCTTGTTTCAACTTTCTGGGTATATTTCTTAACTTGATTAGTACATATAGGAGATGAAATATTAATTTGTACGTCCTCTTTCTTAGAAGCCATGGAGTTCTTATGTATCGCTTGCATTCCTTGTCTATTGGACATGATAGAGTTTTTAAGTCCTTGACCTTGACCTTGGTTCTTTCTCAGAGAACCCGAAAAAAAACCGTATTACAAACACTTTAGCACAATATTTTGGAGATCGAGAAGGTGAAAAATAAGACAACACATGAAAAGGACCAGAGACATCTAGTTTACATATTGTATATCTTTTGAATAAAGAAGGACAAGAGCCAAACATCAAATAGAGGATAATGTAAAACAATTTAAACAGCAGATAATATTACCAACACTTTATTTGTATATTTTTTGATACACAAATAAGATTTTAGCAATTCTCTATTTTAAAGCAATTAATCGCGATTTCAAGTATATTTGAGTAATGACTTAGTTCATTACAAGAACTGATTTCATTTTTTATAAGTACATACACTATAATCGAAGAGGAGGTCACCCTGTGTATAGAACTGGTCTTATTTTTTTATAAGTACATACACTATAATTGCAATTCTCTATTTTAAAGCAATTAACAATTGGAGATCACCCTGTGTATATAGCCAGATAGATAGAGATTTGGTGAATTTTGCTTGGGTGCAAATGTGGCCATGTAATCAGAGAGGTGGTACTGACAACTATAAACAATATAAATGATAATAAAGCCCCTGGAACTGATGGCTACAATGCATTCTAACCAGTAGCATGGCGAATACTTATTTGGAATGCTATGATTTCGGGGTACAATAGATCCAAGCAATTCAGGGAGTCGGGGAAACTCTTTTATGAAATGAAAGAGAAGCAATTGCAGCCTATTTCAGTGACTCTCGTCTCATTGAAATCAGCTCTTTCGTACCTTAAGGATTTAGATATTGGCAACCAAGTTCATCAATATGTTAAGGACTATAAGGTACAGTCTAATTTGATGTTGGACAATGCTTTAATTGACCTGTATGAGGGTTCTGGAAAGATGGATGTTGCACTTAGCCTATTTCATAGCATTAAACATAAAGATATTATATCATGGACCACAATTGTCAAAGGTTTCATTAACATTGGACAAGTTGATGTGGCTCAAAATATTTTGATCAGATGACAGAGAGGGAAATATTTCTTGGACAACAATGATTGATGAATATGTCAAAGAAAACTGATTTAAAGATGTGTTGATGCTCTTCCGTGAAATGAAAGTAGCAAAGATACCAATAAATGAGTTCACTATGGTTAGCATCCTCACCACCTGTGCATATCTCGAGGCTCTTGAATTGGGTAATGCAGTCATAGACGTGTACTACTACATGGTAACTGAATAACAAACAACTACTCCCTTTATGTAATGCCGGTATCTCATGTATTGCCAGAGAGACATTAAACTCCATACTACATCCTAAAATTAGACGGTTAAAATCAAATTATAGGGTTGGTGAAATTGATCAGACAATTGATCTAACCAGACATATTTGAAAGAGAATGTTACCATATGACGTCAAGTAAATTAACTTCAATAGGAAAAGAATAAATCAAAATCTAGAAACAAGGAAAGTATAGAACAAAATATTCAATTTAAATATTAATCCTTAGGTCCACATAATAGTTCACTTCAAGAATTAAACATAAATCAAATATATCCCACCATATCATCTAACTATTGGGAGATGTGAATTAAAATATCTTGTTTTAATCTCGATGATGTACTTCTTAACTACATTACTTGATTGAAGCAATATACTCTTAGTTGACATATTTTCTTTCTCACCCAAAGATTTAAATCCTTGTCCTTTTCCCTTTCTAATAGCACCAGGCGCAACAAATGTATATCTAATTGTACTCTTCATATTAGAACCGACCTCATTTTTAGTCTTTTGTAGTTTCATCTTGAATCTGCAAAAGAGCCAAAATTTAAATATTAAGCCTGAAAAAAAGTATAGTAAGATAATAATAAATAAAATTTTGCAATCATAATGTTTAAAAATAAATATAATTAATTCATACAAAAATAATTTACCTCATCACTTCTTTTTCTTTTCTTTTGTGAAGGATTTCCTAAGTCTACAATATTATCATCCATTTATTCCACAATCTCAAAGGAATCACGAGGTTGAGTCTTCCTCACTACTTGCCAACCTTTATTTGAATTACCGTTAGCATAAAACACTTGAGATGCTTGTTCTACTGAAACAAACGGCTCATTTGTTTTAAAAAAAATCTACTTGGATTAACACTCACACAATTATACTCATCCTTTTTAACTCCCTTTATTTCATCATACACATCAAACCAATTACATCGAAGTAAAATCACTCTTCTATCTATGACAAATTGTAACTCAATCACATCTATTAAAACTCCATAATAATCAAGATTCTCACTATCCTCATCATTCTCACCCAATACACCACCACCACAATTTTGAGTTCTTAACTTTTTATCATAATCTTCTACATGAAATCTATATCCATTAACCATGTAACCATTAGAACATGTCAAATATTTGGTGGGATCGCGTGAAAGTGAAAAAAACATCTTCCATGATACGACTATCATCTCCTTTACACAATCGTACGACCTATCAACAAGATTACATTAAATATTTTAAAATGAGTATTACAATATTAGAATATCAAATTTGACATTTATGTATTACTCACCCTATCTTTAAACTAATTAATAAGTTGTTGGCTCCATTATTTATCAAAAAGGTATCAAGAATTCTCATGAGTTTGTGCAAACTCTCTACAAATATAAGTGAACCATAAGTCTCATATAGCAAAGAAATTACCCTAAAAGAAATAACAATAATAAGAAAATATGAAAAAACTCTTCATACTTTAGATATGGTAAGACTTCATCACAATTCTTCAGTATATATATGTGCCTGTTCTAATTTATCTGCTTCAAGCTCACATGGATCTTTAGCTCCTAGAGTTTTTCCAGGCTGGATAAAAATAGATAAACCACCATTTGATTGTTTTAAACCACCATCATAATTTTTTTCAGGACGATTTAATTTTGTGTCAACTCTATGCAGATACCTTGAATATAAGGTCATACATTCATGTGCAATGTAGTTATCTGCAATCAACCTTCTAGACGTGCCCTATTACCACAAAGTGATTTCAAAAACTATAACCATCGTTCCACAAGATACATCCACGGATAATGAATAGGTCTAGAAATCTTAGCTTCAATAGCTAAATGAATAGGTAAGTGCACCATGACATCAAAAAATGAAGGAAGAAAGACCTTTTTCTAACTTGCAAAGTGTTATGGGTATTTGGGCTTCAATATGTTCCAAGTTATCAATTCTCAACTCCTTTGATCCAAGAACAATAAAAAATATAGATAACTCAATAAGCAGTTCACACACTTCTTTGGACAACATACCACGAAGTGCAAGAGGAATTATATGTTGTAAAAGAATGTGACAATCATGACGTTTCAATCCAGATATTCTATGATCTTTCAGGTTCACACATTGAGAAATATAAGATGAAAATCTATCAAGAACCTTTAGATTCTTTAAGAAAAGACATAATTTGTGCTTATCTTCGGGAGACAATGTGTAGCATGTTGTTGGAACTTCAATTTTCTTTCCCTTTTGGATAGGGTGCAATTCCAGCCTAATGTTCATTTTTTGCAAGTCTAATCGAGTGTTAATCGTGTTCTTGGTATTTCCTTTGACATTCATAATTGTCCCATGATATTATTACATATATTTTTTTCAATATACATAACATCCAAATTATGTCACAACAAGAGACATTTCCAATATGGAAGTTCAAAAAAGATACTTTTTTGTTCCAACTATCCTTTCGATTTTCATGTGATATCTTTTGCCTTTTCTTTGGATCATTTGACAATTGTAGCCCTTCAAGATCTTGCACTTGATTAAGTATCTCAATATCGGAATACACTTTTGGTGGGGGCCTTTTCTCCGTTTTGCCATCAAATGAGTCCTCATTTCTCCATTTGTGACACTGAGAAAGATAATCCCGATGACCTATAAAATACTGCTTTTTACAATTAGTCAATCAAATTGAGGAAGTGTCTTTATTTCAACATGGGCATGACAATTTTCCTTGTGTACTCCATTCAGATAAATTTCCATATGCTCGAAAGTTATTGATGGTCCATAATAAGGAAGCATGCAACTTAAAATTCTATTTAGTTGGTGCATCATAGGTCTCAATACTAACTTTCCAAAAATCTTTCAATTCCTCTATTAAAGGTTGAAGATATGTATCAATTGCATATCCTGGACCATTTGGAGATGGATTAAGCATTGATAAAATAAAATTTTCTTATTTTATACACAACTAAGGTGATAAATTATAAGGAATAAGAACCACAGGCCAAATACTATGTGAGGTTTTTGAATTTTGAAATGGCTAAGACCCATCACTTGTAAGTCCAAGTCAAACATTACGAGGCTCAAGTGTAAATGAAGGATGAAATTCATCAAATGACTTCCATGTCATTGAATCTACCGGATGACTCATTATTCCATCATCAACTCTTTTATCCTTATGTCATGTCATTAGAGTAGATGTCTTTGTAGACATAAACAACCTCTGAAGTCTAGGATTCACGAAAAATAGCATAAACGTTTTTATGATATCTTTTTACCTTTTCTATTCCTTGGTTCCCCACTATATGTATTCATTTTCCATCCGAATGCATCACAAAATTTGCAAAAATCAAGTAAGCTATCCTCTTTCCAGTATAGCATGCAATCATTAATACAAGCATCAATCTTGTTGTATGAAAGCCCGAGTTCTTGAATGATCTTCTTTTCCTCATAATATGAGTTTGGAAAATTAGCGCCATTAGGCAATAATTCCTCTGTCAACAATTTCAATAACATTGTAAATGATGCATTACTCCAATGACTTATGCTTTTGATACGAAGCAATTTGATCAAAGAGGAAATCCTTGAAGCTTTTGAATTTTCATACAATGACAACTCAAAATCTTTCAGTAGGCTATATAAGAATTTTGCTTCAACATTTGGTTCCTCCTCAAATAAATAGTCACAATCAGTATGTGTAGTTCCTCTATCATGATCAGCATATAAACCTCTCAACAGTTCTTCTACTTCATTCTCACTCTCACATTCTTTTACTGCATCAACAACTTCATCTTCATCTTTAGATTGACAATGGCTCACCCAAACATTCTCCATGATGATGCCAAAAAGTATAATTGCGAATGATTCCTTATACTTGAAAATGTGCCTCAACTTCTTTAGGAGTGCCAAAAGATGCATTGTAATATTTGACACATGAACATCATATTTCATATTCTTCTCCTATTGTTTTGAAAAGTATAATTCAAAAATATTTGCACGCCAACTAGGTAGATTTCATCGAGACTATTAACAAGTTTCATGCACTGCTTACTAGGTGTCATAACCTTTAAGAGTAAATAAAAAGAACTTTAAAAAGATTAACAATAAAAAAAATACTAACTTGTAAATAACTTGATACAATCAGATGTATACAATAGGGTTAAACTTTAAGGTTAGATGGTACTAAAAAATACTTATAATTAAGGCAGACTATTTTGGACAAGTAGTAACTCATGGTCACACCACAATCATTAAAAAACTCTTAAACTAACAACTTTAAATATTAGTATGCACAAAGTCGTGGGAGGACAGTAAATGACTTAGGGAGAACTAGAGGAAAAGAACTGGGCATTTACCATTGTCATACATATATTTTCAACAAGAGTTTAACACACTTTTAGTTAAACTTAAACTTGACTAAATTAACTAAACCATAATTTAATAATTGACTATCAAACTATTTCAAGTACTATGCAGTGATAGCTACACTAACGTATTTATATATTCCTTGATCTAATGGCCCAAGGCAGTGAAAACTTACAGAAAGAGAGATTGAATGACCTCAAAAAAAGATGAAGATAGTGTGGTTAAACAAAGGTACTTAGCCAACTTTAGTTTGAATAAATTTGCCAAGAAATTATCAAAGAAAAGTTGTATCCAGAATTTGGCCAGATTAAACACATAGCCAGAAAGCATGGTTAAAGTTAAATAACTAAACATGAAGTGCAGGATTCAAATACATTTGATATTGGAATTGTATTTTTATTTAGGAAGCATTTATTTCACGTTTGCTAGTTTTTTATTTTGTTGAATTGTTCAACTCCTAGTTAGTAGGAAGTGGTAGTTTGTTAGGAGTCCTAGAAGTAATGGATTTGTGGGTTTACTGCTTTGCTGAAAAATCTCTATGTAGAAGTCTATATAAAAACTTATTCATTGCTATTGAAATACAGTGAGCTACATAGTATTTTTTTTACCTTCTTTCATTTGAGTATATTTTTCTATCTTCTTTATTTGTTGCTCTAACCAAATCTAGGATCCTGAGTTATGGAATGCATGCTTCACAGACGTAGGAATAATATTTCCCTTTACACCATTTGTAATGCCATTAGAATTTCCATTTGTAGAATTCACAAATAATATAATGGTGCTTGGTTAGCAGCTGTAGAGGTGGTGATCTCACCTTTTGGTGGAGCAACAAGAGTAGTATATGGAGTACTAGTTGGAGAAAGGGGTTGGAAATATGAATAGTGGTAGTGTTGTGCTACATAAAGTTGGTCATCATGCCCCACAGTAGGGATAGGGGAAGTAGCAGGCGAGTATGGATTATAGGCTGCATAACCATAGCCATGATGATACATAAGTGACCCTCCCATTCATTACCAGAAACATCATATCAATAATAGTATGTTGTAGAGGGATAACCATTAGGAATGTAGCACAATGTTGGATTTGTAAAATCAGGTAATAGTAGGGTCAGAGACTGATCTGTTGATTGGATCTGACCATTATCAATGTCTTTGGAGTCGACATAAGACTTCTTTTTTGGCTCTGTAAGCTAGGCCAGTGACTTGTCATTTTATTACACCATTTTCAAATGGTGGTGCTGTTCCATCATAAAAAAGTCAGAATGTTCATCCGAATATAATGGGCTTGCACCATCCTAGGCCCTCATCTAGCCTTAATACAACTAATGGCTATATGAATAGATTGTCTCCCAACAAATATTATCGGTAGTATGGGAATACATTCAGTTCTGGCATGGGTTTTGGGTCTAACTGATATGATTCTTGTGGTACGGGTCATAGGTGGATGGCGATGGCGGTGGATAACAGATTAAAATCAAGGGGCAGATGAAATAGTTTCTATGGCTATGGTAATGAAAACATGGATGGGTTAAATGATCTCAACAGGGGACCAAAAGATAAAGGATCAAAGAGTCATAAGGGTTTTACACCAGTAGCTTTGGCAGTCGAGGGGCAGAAAATCCCGTTCACTGTAACCAATGGTACTGAAAAAGATAAACCAAGCTTGATATCAGTCAAAGAACAATACAACCATCAATATTTTCTAGTAACATATACTGATGCCAAGTTTTTTGTTATCAAGTCTTACAGTGAAGATGATGGGCACAAGTGGACAGTTTGTTTCATCAAGTGTTACAGTGAAGATGATGTACACTGATTCCAAGTTTTTTATCGAATAACCTGTCTTTCTTTTCTTCTCGGTAAACTCAAGCGGACAGTTTGTTGGTGTTCCAGAGATGGCAGGACCAGTTGATTTCAACAAGAATGTAGAGTATTGGCAGCAAGACAAGTGGATTGGTTGTTTTCCTGTCAAATAGAACATTGTGAAGGATGTTCCAAACAACCTTTTGAAATATGTCACTCTGGAAAATAATGAGAACAAGTGTGTTGCCAATAGCAAAGGTACTCAGGAGGTTAAGATGGACCAGGGCCAATAGCTGCTTAAGATTTTTAAGGATCATGTTAGCAAGCAGTGCATCCTTGATGATTTTGAGTTTTATGAGGATCTTCAGAAGAGAATCCAGGAAAAGAAGGCCAAGCAGCAGCTATTTCAAAAGCAGTCGCAGGTGTGGGAAGGCAAAGTGTCTGAAGAGAAGAATAAAGAAAATTCCAACAGAAAAGAACTTAAATCTCAGAAACCTTTAGCCATTTCTACTGTTTTGAACAAGGAAAATTTACCGCCTCTTCATACTAATGGGCAGGTCATGCTTACAAAAAATATGTCTATTACAAAATTGATAGATGATGTGAAGGGTGCAAAACCAGTCATTTTATCAGACAACAAACCTATTATATCGAATAGGATAGAGAATAGGGTTATTAATGCATGCTAGCTTCAACCTAATTATGGGTGGTTCGTGGTTAACAGATCTTAAATTAGAGCTTTGAGCCTTTGACTACATGGGGACTTGGTTAGATGTCATAACCATTGGGCTGCTCTTTTTTTCGTAGTTGCATTTGAAGTTAGTTCTTGGATAAAGAAAAAGACAATTCCAACATTCAACATAATAATCTTGAAGAAATATTTTCAAGACCTTTTTCACAACAATAAACTATAAAAGGGGTGTCAAATCAGGTGAAGAACCAAATGAAATGCAAATGTTTTAGGAGATTAAAATCTCTTATTAATCAGTGTTAACAATGATCAAGCCATTTTTTATTTGCCTTTCAAATTCTAGTGACATACAAGCTTGTGGATTAACAAACTTCAAGGAAAAAATCTACTATAAATGATATAGCATCATGTAACAGTGCAAATCAGGAAATTTGCTATGGTTGTTAAAGCTGAAGAACTAATCAATGAGCAGGAAATTGCCAATGTCTACAGTGCCATGAGGTCTGAGATCAGCCAGATTTATTCTTAAATTACAGAACTAGAAATGAAAGTTAGTGAGCACATGGAAGTTAGTGAGAACTCACTCGTGTCAATGCTATACAAACACTTTATCCTGCAAGGCGATGTTATAGGATGATTGGAGGTGTTCTTATAGAGAAAACCATCAAGGAGGTCCTACCTGCTGTTCAACACAATAAGGAGGGAATTGTGGAAGTGATAGCTCTACTAAATGAAGCCTTAGAGAAAAAGAAAAAGGAGATTTCTAACTTTGAGGTGAAGTACAAAATTAGAATCTGAAAGCCTAATGCTGAAGTAAAGGAGGAGGGTGGTCGAAAGGAAGGCTCTGCACAAGGAGTCCTTGTTGGTCCTACTGGTTCAAATGGACCTGTCTAGTTTTCAAATTCCATTTTTAGGTACTTTGTTGAATATTTCCAAGGAACTAAAGTACCTTAGCATCATCTTTAGTGTGTGAGATTTATCATGTTAATTTAGCTTATGCAGTGAAGACTCGAGCTTTTGTACTTCTTGTGATGGAATATATTTTTTCATATTAGTGGTCTTGAGACCATGCTTCATGCCTTGGCTGTGTTTTAACAAGACATGGTGACATTTTGAGAATCTTGATTTTACCTCCTCCAATATTAGCCAAAAAAAAGAAACATGTGACAGTACTCTTCATTCTCCTAAAGAAAACAACTCGAATAATGAAGCAAAAAACACATAACTAAACCATTAGGTATTGTAGGGTACGTTAAATAGGAACTAAAAGATCTCAGAAAGAATGCATATAGGCTAACAAAATCATCACGTGATGAACATATGTTGAAAACGAGAGCGATCAAACAAGAAACACAACATTCTGGACAAACATAGGAACCAATGAAGGAAGTTGAAAATACTAAATATTTTGGACACTCAAAGTCAATAATCAATCATAATACTCCCAAGAATATAGGTCAGTAAAATCATCATGTGATCAACATATGCTGAAAATGAGAGCGACAAAACAAGAAACACAACAATCTAAACAAACAGAGGAATAGAAAGTTAAAAACACTAACTATTTTGAATATTCAAAGTCGATAATCAATCACAATACTCTCAAGATTCTAATATTAAATCATCTCCTACATAAAAAAAATACACCCAAAATATGTGAAATAGATGACTGTCGAAGGAAACTAGAGGAAGAAACTCGCCTCTTTGAAGGTAGGGAACTGGGGTGATCGAGCAAGCTAGTGACGACGAGTTGGTTTAGGGCATCAGATCGATTGAGTTCATGAGGTAGAAAAAATTTAAAGTCTGGAATTTAGAAGTGTCGCGTGCGAGAGAAACAAGAGTTTTTTTTTCTTTTTTACTGTTTGTACAATTGCCTCGAAAAGTTTTTCAGGATGAAGTTTGCTGCCTAAATTTTGTGAAATTAAATAATTAATATTTTAGTTTAAATTGGTTGAAGTATATTTCCCACCCAAGTCTTACAATTACATTTTGGGATCAATTACTAAATCTTTTAGAGACCGAATTTATTTTCTTTGCAATAAATTATATAAATAGGGATCAAAATATAATCTCGTCCTAATAAATATACTTTTAGAGATGAGATTATTAGCTCATCCCTAAATTTGGTCTTAAATAACTATTTTTCTTGTAGTGCAAGCCTTTCACCATGGGATGCCCCCCCTATTATTTTTTAGAAATAAGGATGGTCACTTTGGATGTATATAGACTATCGATAATTGAACAAGATTATCATGAAGAACAAATATCCAATACCAAGAATAGATGATTTGTTTGATCAATTTTAAGGGGTTAGTCACTTCTCCAAATTTGATCTTCGTCTGGCTATCATCAGTTTAGGTTAAGTGAGTAGGAAATTCCTAAGATGACATTTCGAATAAGGTATGACTGCTTTGAATTTTTAGTTATGTCATTTGGGTTGACCAATACTCTGGTGGTGTTCATGGACCTAATGAATAGAGTGTTCAAGTCTTAGCTTGATATGTTTGTAGTGATTTTCATAGAAGACATCTTGATCTACTCCCATAGTGAGAAACAACACATGGAACATTTAAGGATGGTGATTCAAACCTTGAGGGATTGATAAATATTTGCAGAATTTAGCGAGTGTGACTTTTGGCTGGAGGAGATAACATTTCTTAGGCATGTGGTGTCCGATGATGGGATTAAGGTTTATCTAAAGAAGACAGAGACGGTGAAGAATAGCCTAGACCATTGTCTCTTTCGGACATTAGAGGCTTCTTGGGTTTGACCAGGTATTATAGAAGGTTTGTTGAGGGGTTTTCATCCCTTTCATCGCCTTTGACCAAGATGGCCCAAAAGAAGGTGAAATTTTAATGATCGAACGAATTTGAGAAAAGTTTCTAAGCTTTGAAAGATCGTCTTACATCGGCTCCTATTTTCACTTTGTTGGAAGGTTTGGATGGATTTGTGGTTTATTATAAAGCTTCATGGGTTGGTTTGGGTTGTGTTCTAATGTAAAATGGTAAGTTCATAGCATATGCTTCAAGGAAGTTGAAGGTGCATGAATAAAATTAGCCAACACATGATCTTGAATTTGCATTGAAAATTTAGCGTTATTATCCTTATAGGGTGCATGTTTACATGTTTATTAACCATAAGATCTTGAAATATGTGTATAGTTAGAGGGACCTAAATCTGAGGCAAAGAAGGTGGCTAGATTTCTAAAGGATTATCACATGAGTGTGAAAGATCATCCGAGCAAGGCAAATGTTGTAACCAACACACGTAGTGGGTTATCTATGGATAGTGTGGCTCATGTTGATGAGGAAAATAAGGAGTTAGTAAAGGATGTGCACCATTTGGCACATTTGGGAGTAACATTGAGTGATTTAAATGAGGGTGGCATTCATGTTCAAATGGGTCCAGATCATCAGTGGTAGTAGATATTAAAGCAAAGAAAGACTTAGATCCAACATTGGTTGAATTAAAGAAATTAGTTGTCAAAAAGAAGGTAGAGGTCTTCTCACTAGGGGGAGATAGTGTATTTCGCTACCAAAGCCGATTATGTGTCCCAAATGTTAAAGGAGTAAAAGGTGTGATTTTGAGTGAATACAATAATACTTCATATTCCATACATCTCGGATCCACCAAAATATTTAGATATTTGAAGGAAGTGTATTGGTGGAATGGCATGAAGAAGGACATAGTAAGGTTTGTGACGGAGTACCCTAATTGACAACAAGTGAAGGTCGAACATCAAAGGTCGGGTGGTCTAAGCCAAGACATTGAAATTCTTGCTAGGATATGGGAAAATGTGAATATGAAATTTGTTACAGGTTTGCCCCGTACCCAGAAGAAACATGACTCTAATTGGGTGATCGTGGATACAATAACAAAATTATCCCATTTTCTACCAATCAAGACTTATTTTTAATGCTGAGGATTATGTCAAATTATACATTGGGAGTTGGTGTGATTATATGGTGTGCCATTATCCACCATATCGAATTGTGTTACCCAATTCACTTGAAGACGACTCAAAGTCATTGAAAGTCATACTCTGATGTTAGGAAGAGGGACCTTGGGTTTGATGTAGGAGATTGAGTTTAGTCGAAGGTTTCACCTATGAAAGGGGTGATGCAATTTGGTAAATTGGGAAAATTGAGTCCTAGGTATATGAGACCTTAAATAATCTTAAAGCTGGTCAGCGGGGTTACTTATGAGTTGGACTTGCCATTAGAGATGGCTATGGTTGATTCGGTATTCTATGTGTCCATGTTGAGAAAATTTATAGGTGATCCGAGTTCCATTATACCTTTGAATAATATGGATATTGAGGAAAACTTGACCTATGAAGAGGTTCCAGGTTAAATTTTAGACAGACAAATTAAGAGGTTGTGGAATAAGGAAGTTTCTTTGGTTAAAGTCCTTTGGAAGAACCAACAAGTCGATAGTGCTATATGGGAGGTAGAGAAGGCCATAATGATACAATATCCTTATATCTTCCATTCTACTCAAGCCTAAGGTATTAAGTCCTTCATGCACAAAAAGTCCAACTTCCTTTATTTCAGCCTTTTAATGTCATAATGTGTGCATACATACTCATGAATCCGGTTTTAAATGATATTCATTACAAAGGTTTGAAAATTTCATGAAAATAATGTTTAGGTTGCATTTTTGCATTCATGTTGGGTTGTTGATATCGATTATACTCTATTCGAGCTAGTTTCCCTCTCATTCGAGGATGAATGTTCTCGGGGAGAGATATTGTAAGGCCCCATAAGTCGGAAGTTGAAACCCATGACTTAAAAGTGAAATTTTCTAGAAATCAAACAAAGACTCTCACTGCGGAACCCACCATGGGTCGTGGTGGGCACCAAGGGTCATGAAGGGCTCATTTGGTGGAAGCCTTAAGAAAATTATTGGGGCTTCCTGGAGGGGTCTAACCACGGAGTGCTTTATGGGATGTGGTTCCCACCACAAACCATGGTGGGCCTCACAGAGGGAACCTCTCCCAAGCAAATATCACCTTGACCCACCACGACCTCTACCACAAGTCGTGGTCTCCACCAGGATTCATGGTGGGCCTATTGTGAAGGGGTTTGTCTAGGAAAGTTTTTAAATTATTTAGGGGTACTGGGGTCTTTTTCCTATTCCTAATTTCATTTTTGGCTAATTTTTGAACTAAATTACCTTTTAGTTACTATCCTATCCTATCACAATTCATTCACTCACACTACAATCCTAAAAGTCACAGATTCAGTCTTCAAAAGCTCTCTCTCTCTCTCTTCTTCTTCAAGCAAATAATTCATTGAAGACCAAGAAAATTCAAGTTAAGTTCATCTAGTTTCCTCCTAATTCTTCATCAAGGTATGTGGGTCTTCATCTATGGGTACCTTACACCCATGGAGCCCAACTTATTTTTCCTATTCTGCATTAGTTTTAAGCATGCACAATAAGAGTTTTTATGATCTTAGCTTTAAATATTTAAATTATTATATAGACTATGCTTATATACTCGAATATGTATGAATTATTACAAATTGTATATATTACATGATCTACATGAATTTTCTTAAGTACACTATTCAAGCTTATGGAAATTATGATTAGGTTCCTTCAAATTTGATTCAAATTATCTTAAATTATACGATTATGCATGGATCTATCTTAATTTTATGGTTTTATGCTTATCGATTATAAACCCATACTTTTTCTTCAACTTTCAACTCAAGTCATGATCATGCAAGTACAAAACTTCAAGCAAGTTTATGAATAGGGGATTTAGGATCTTTGAAGGTGACCTAAGATCCCTAGGGGAGACTTAGCATCCTAAAAGGTGACCTAGGACCCTACTACACTTATGAATGATGAAATGATGATGGGAGCACACCTTCCACTTTACACTAGCTATGAAATCAACTACTCTTGTGTATGAGATCATAAATTATGAGATTATGAAAAAGCTTATGATTATATGACAACTATGATTTCGTGTCTATTATATGTATTCTGTGGAATTTGATTAACAATGATTGAGGCTTTGAGGTGAAGATTTGACTAAGGGGTCCTTAGTAGCAACCTCCTAGTCTCATAACTATATACAACTGTAGAATTATGATTAGCAATATGGTTATGCTAGTGGATCCACATAGCTCATGATACCCACATAGTGGAGTAGAGTTCTACCTTGGCAAGTAGACTCCTATTTTTCCAATGTAGGGGCAATACTAAATTTTTATATTATAGCTTGCATGGTGTTATTATCAATTATGATGATTTCCCACATATGTATGACTTATTATGTTTCATGCATGGCTTCATTCATGGCATATTGGTTTATTGGTACCTCTTTTCTCATTCTTGCGTTATTTATTTCCTTTCCCATGCACTTACTTAATCTATATGGTTATTATTGTATTGCATGCTCACATACTTAGTACATTCAAACTTACTAATACATATTTTATGCCAACATTATTTTATAAATATTGGGACAAGTGACTACCCTCCTCCTCATCCTTATAGTTAGATCTAAATTACTTCGTACACTATTTGGTGAGTCCTCTTGCTTTTGGGACGAAACCTACTGTCTTCTAGCTTAAATCATGTTTGAGTTATTTTGAGACTATTCTTTATTTTCTTGAGGGTGAGGTAGGGATATGTCTTAGCCTCGTCTAGTCTTTTACTTAGAGGCATTGTTGGACATGATGTATGGATTCTATGTTATCTAGTACTCCTCGTACTCTCTTATGTTTTGCTTTGTGTATACTTTCTAGTTTTCACCTACTGTGTATTGCTTATTACCTATGAATGCTTATGATATTCTAAGAAGGCTAGTTTAGGGTTTATAATGACCTTGTTTAGATCATGACATTAATATAATGGGTAATAGAGTTATTACTTAATGTCTTGTAATAGAGTTATTACAAGGTGAAAGGATTACAATTTTATTCCTTAGGATTTCATGAGTATGTAATCAAATTTTGGTTCATTGATTAGTAGATTTTGAAGTGAAATTCTGTGAGACAAGTCATGGCTTTTTCTCCCTTAGGAAAGGAGGTTTCCACGTAAAATTGTGTGTTCTTTTTCCTTACTTTGATATTGTATTATGGTTGTTCTTCATCATCCTAGTCAAGAATCTAGTCCCTTGACTTGTAGTGGTCACGTGCAAGCTAACAATTAGTATCAGAGCAGTTACTCTTTATTCAGTTAACACTTAGAGAGGATCCTGCTGAAATGGCTGCTCCACCAATCTTGAAAAAGGTTAGTCAACCACCAAACCTCCTCAATTCAATGAACAATACTATTATTGGTGGAAGACTAGAATGCATGATTTTATTATGATTGAAGACAGTGAGTTGTGGGATGTGATTTTTGTCGAACACTATGTCCTCATGAAAGAAGTGGAAGACACAACAATGACTTAACTTATTCCCAAAACATGAAGGAAATATAGTAAAGTTAATAAAAAAAATTGAGAAAAACTACAAAGACAAGAAATTATTGGTATGCGACATAAACCTTCAAACGGTCCGTCAAAATGCTCGTCAAGTGTTCCAGAAAGTACTCTGTTTAGACTGCTGCAACTCTGAGAAGCCATAACTTTTAGCACACGATGCAATGGGTGGGCCACTTTATATCAAATGAAATCTCTTTGAGTTAGCTTCGCAACGGAATTGGTTTCACTCAATTCCGAGCTCGGATGAGCGAGTTATGATCGTTTTCGTG
>JBCEWC010009917.1:0-18209 GCA_038996855.1 Solanum aculeatissimum
TGCTCTGTGGTTGCAGCATAGTCTGAACTTCCACATCAGAAAAGATATATTTTGGTCTCGTTTCCGCCCAACATAATTAATACATAGCAATCCCTTGTATTCGCAATATTAGAGTTATTAGTATTGAATGAGTACTATTAAATTGTTATTCAAATAGTAGATTAAAAATAATTTCAACAAAATTAATTTCAATATTATTAATTCACTTTATTTAGTAGAACTACAGTTACTATCTTTGGATGTGTACCCATATTCTTATGCAATAGTTTGTAAATCACATAGAAGAGTCTGATGCGACGAGCTCAATCCAAGAAAAAAATTATTTTCGCTAACAAATAATTTCAAACTTGAGACCTCTAATATTAAATTTGATTATTATAAAGACAATTGCCTTCATTTTCTTCTCAAGTATTTTTGTTAAAGAGTCGAATTGAAGGAGAGAGGAAAAACTAATAATAACAATTAAAGTAAACTTATTATTGACTTGTTATTAGGAGTATTACTTTTTACTCCCTCCGTCCATCTTTACTAGTCTCCTATACTATTTCGGGATGTCCAATAACACTTGTTCACTTTATGAAATCAAGAAATAATTTATACTATTAGTTCCTAGTTCACCTTTATCATTAATTATAATAATTTCTCTATTACATTTTTCAAGATATTGTATTTATTATATTTAAAGGGTGGTTTGGTAAAATTACCCCTATGATTTACTACTTTTTAATTCATGTGTCAAGTCAATACAAAACAAGTAAAGATGAACGGAGGGAGTAATAATGCGTGAGGAAAAAATTGCAGAAAAGTATAAAAGAATATTGGAAAATAGTTTATAAGAATTTTGGCAAAAATAATAAAACCAAAAAGAGAGAGGAGGAGGAAGCTGAATTAGTGGTGAGTCGCGTGGAAAACGAGTGGGGGCTTAGATATGTATAATTTGGACCTAAAATAGATGTGTCCACCACAACAACTATGGCCCACACTTTTTGAATTAGTGAGGATCAAACTAATTAATGTTTCTTCTGAATTTGAGCACAAAATATTCAATTAATTTTTTTAAAATTTACACTTTTAAAAACTACATAAATGGAAAAAAAATATACGGCGAAGAGAAATCCTTTCAAATCTTGAAATTGTACAATGATCATTGATCACAAGATTGACTTTAGGTAGATTTTTTTTATTAATCTCATGGCCAACCTTGTTAAAATCTTGTTTAGTATAAATTATTTTGAAAAAAATCATGATTAAAATAAGATATTTTTAAATTATTTAAATAATAATTAAGACAGATAAATTAAATTAAAGGAAAAATTACATAAGTGAAGCTCTTTAAATTAATATTTACCAAAATTAAATATACTTTTGTTTTATTATCATTTCTAGCAAAAGATAGCAATGAGATATTAGAGAGAAAATTGAGCAAAATTTAATTAAAAAAATGGAGAAGAAATTTGGGTGAAAATCAATTCGCTATATATAATTAAAAAAAATTATGTTATTATAAGTGATAAATATTTTCTAAATATGGAATAATAATTAAAACGGGAAAATCTTTACATATCTATCTTTGATGAGCCTTTCACCATTGTATAGTTGAATGTTAAAAAAAAAGTAGGTATGAGAGTGATCTGTGGGTCCTGCCATTCCTCTTTTTGGTTGTTGCAATATTATGGGCTACTTTTCGCTGCGCGAAAATCACATAACTATCTCATATTTAGAAAATATTTATCATTTATATCAATATAATTTTTTTAATTATATATAGCAAATTGGTTTTCATCTCAATTTCTTCTTCACCTTTTTTGTTAAATTTTGCTCAATTTTTTTTCCAATCTCCCATTGCTATCTTTTGCTAGAAATGATAATTAAACAAAAATATATTTAATTTTGATAAATATTAATTTAATAGTCTTCACTTATGTAATTTTTTCAAATTTTTTGTGTTCGGCCCAATTAGGCTGATTGGACCTAAAAATTAGATGAGACAATTAATTTTCGGGTTTGATATGAATTTTTAGTCACAATTTGAAATCAGAAAAATCTTCGCATATAGTCATTCAAAAATATTTTAATTGTGCTTCAAAGCTATAGCTTGGCTAATTACATTTTGTAACTATAGCTATAGCAGTGTTATATATTTTGCTATACAATTCACAGTTTTTGTATAACGTTTGTATAATTTGCAGTTTTTGTATAGCGTTTGTATAATTTGCAGTTTTTGTATAGTATTTGCATATTTCGCTATATAATTCGGTATTTACGCACATTGTTGTATAATTCGCTATACAATTAACATTGTTTGTATATTTTGCTATATAATTTGTCCAGTTTTTGTATAGTTTGCTATACGGTTTGCAGGTTTTGTATAGAGTTTGTATATTTCGCTATACAATTCGCACATAGTGTTTGTATAATTCGCTATGCAATTAGCAGTGATTGCATATTTCACTATACAATTCATGCAACATTTGTATAATTTGTTGTACAATTCACAGTATTTGCATATTTGATATGGTTCGCTATACTATTTGTTATACAAACTCAAAGTATAATTATACAAATATGTTAGTCGTAAGCCGTAATTGTTTCAAATTATAGCTATGTGAGTTAATTAACTAGTATATGTTTGCTTATTCGCGTAATTTTACCAATTCTTTAACCTCGTGATTCGTTCCTTGGTTTTGAACCTCATGAAAAAAATCATCCTTTTGATTTCCAATTGTTAATCCTTCGAATTCTAATAGCATTTACTAAAGCTGTTCTGTGTTTTATACAAATACACAGCGAAAATTGGTGTAAGATTTGTTGTGATAAGGTAAAATTACGCTGAAAGACACTAAACTTAAAAAATTACAAAAAAATAGCCCTCGTTGTATAGACATGTATAGTCGGTGTATATTTGTGTATTATAATGTATATTTTGTGTATAGCCCATGTATAAGTAATATACATTATATAGAAGTGTATACTTTTTGTAGCTTTTGACAAATCATATTATATAGTCATTATAGTTTCGGTGCTTTTGAGCTATTTTTTATGTAAATAAAACATGGGCTACTTTTTTTGTAAATATTTTACTTTTTGTATATATATATATATATGTAATTTCCCCATTTGTTAATAGCAGCGGCCCAGTAACGGCCTTGATGGGCCTACAGATAAGCAGCCCACTTAACGGCTTTATTGGGCCTTAGGGATACCCAACAGCCTTTGGGCAACATTAATGATGACAAATTATGTGGCTATTTACAAAAAATAAGCATATGATTAAAATATTTTTTTCATAAATTAAAATCTTCCAATCCCTTTTACATTAATCAAAAGAAAAAAGGACAAGTGGTTTAATAGACTATTGAATTCTCACCTCCCTTCCAATAAATGTTGTAAATTCTACAACAAAACAAAAAAAATAGATTTTAAATTCCACCACATTTCGAAAAATTCATTACAGTCAACTTTCAAGAACATTAAATTATTTAACACTTTCCACTGGATACGTCTATTTTTTAGGGGGGTGGATCGATTGATTTGGTTCGATTTTATACATTATCGGTTTGGTTTATCAGTTTTTGATTTTAAATATTCTAAATCAATAACAAACTAATAAAATAATTTTTATCAATTTTTGATTTATCGATTTTAAATCCTTAACGGGTCGATTTTCGATTTACCCAATAAGCATGATAATGAAGAATTTGTATTAATAAAAATAGATTGAGTAAAAAAGACTAAAGACTAAAGACTAAATACTAAAATGGGTAACTAACCACAGTACGGTAAAGAGCAAAATAGGTAAAGTACACTATCCTATTACTATTAAATTACTACTATTTAATATTTATGAAGGGGTAAAATAGTAAATTATTATAATCTTATTGGGTTATCGGTTTACCCAATAACCCAATAGTAAAAATCGATATCGAATCGATAATCCAATAATTTTTTTTCAAAACGATTAAAAACTTGATAACCTAATAACTCAACAATAATAAACCAATAACATTTTTATCGGTTCAGTTTATTGGTCGGTTCGATTTTTGCATACCCCTACTATTTTTGTTCATTCAATTTATGTTGCACCATTTGATTAGACAGAAAATTTAATTAAAAAAGAAAGATTTTTAAAATGTGTAGCTAAAACACTCTTTAACATAGGATTTAAATCTTTTCATTAAGAATAAAAGAAGTTTTAACGTTAAATTACCCATCAAATAGAAAAATAATATTTTTTCTTAAAAAAAAATATAACTCATAAATTATGACATAAAGAGTATATATTTAGTGATATAAAGGAAACCAAATCATACGCAGTATAGTTCTAAACATAATTACTCCATATGTCCCGAATTACATTTGAAAATTACATAAGAAGTATTACAAATTACAATAAATAATAATTTAAAAAGTAAATACATAATCTTTTTTTCATTAACTCTCAAAATAATCATGTCACAAAAATTAAAATAAAGAGAGAAAAATATGAAGAAAACTCAGTAACATATTTTAACTAATTATTAAATAATATATTATAACTGTTAAAATCAAAATTTATTAATAACCGAGGGATTAAATTGAAAGTGCTATTATCCTGTCTTTAAGGGTTTATATATTTGCAAATAAAGTTTATTGGGAAGCGGGCCAAGAGCACCGACAGAATGTTGAAGAGTTTTGACGTCAAACCGCATCTCATTTTCACCATTAATAAAAATAATTATGCACACGGCTCTCAGAGTCGTTCGGTTGATAAGATGTTATTTTAAAGTGGTTTATTTTTTAGAGATAAATTATTCCATCATATATATAAAATAACTTATTTAACCATTAAAATAAAAATAGTACAATAAATAATCCATAGGCTATTTAATACCTTCAGCTAAATATGAATAAAATAATCGTACATTTTATCTACTAATTATTGTATTTTATACTTCACACCTCACCCCAAACGACGACTAAATACGTAATGTGGTGAATATGCTGTCCAACAACTACCATTCCAAAATCAACTAACCTAACCTAATCTTCTTCAGTTATATTAAATTTTAAAATGACAATTTTAAATAATAATATAATTCAATCCTAAATTTAATATTTAAGCGTATTAATTTTTCAATATAAATGCATAGTATTAAATAAATAAAAAATTTATTGAGTTCGATTGAATTAAATGTGTACTATAATGTGGGGACATGACCCATATTATTCCATATCTATATTGTGTCTCTTAACAAATAGTACTTAAATGAAGACCCATTCTGATTTGCATTATTCACAATATCTTCCAAACATTGAACAATATCCACCAGACAATTGATAGACATAACATTTAGGTTCCACCCATTATAAGCTGTCCAATTCTTGTTTCAAATTTTTAATATTCATACACCAATGCTGGAATTTCACTTGCGCTTCAACGATGTGATTCATCAATCAATAAAGTAAAATAAATGTTATAGGAATTTAGAATTTAAATTTTGATGAGATTATAATATTTCTAGATGGTCGATTTCTTTTCCATTTATTATAGAATTAGTTTTCTAAAAAGTTGGATGTGAGGAGAGGTTTAAGTCATGAGATATAGGATGTTAAGTCTGGTATAAATCACGAGCTATAGGATATAAGTCTTATAGATATTTGATTTTTTCAATAAAATTAAACAAATATTACCCTGATCATAATTTAAATTTTGACAACATAAATATTCAAGGTGACTTTTTTTAATATTTTTTTTAGGCTTTGATATATAAAGCTACTTGATCAATCGATAATATTTAAGATGCAATATAGATATAGTAAATGTAAAAGAATGTACATAAATATAAGCAAATATTCAATTTTGACTCGATCGATGATTTTTGAGATGCAATACAAATATAATAAATGTAAAAGAACTACAAAAATATAAGCAAATATTAAATTTTGACTCATAATTTTAAAAATGCAATGAATTCAGGTATGGCAAACTAAATCCTCCGACCAATGAAAGCAAGGGGACCCTTGCCTTTTGGTTGAGCTCGTCGCACCGGACTTACCTAGCGCGAGTCACCTCTCCTATGTAATTTGCAAGTTATTGCATAGAAGCGAGAGTTTACTCTGTGCACACCCAAATGATACCGACTACGAGTACCCTTATCATCAAACTAAATTCTCATCTTGAATTTTTCTATAACTGAAAATAGTTAAGATCAAATAAAATAATCGACGTACATCACCTGATTTGAATGGAATAATTATATATTGAAAAAGAAAGAAAAGTTCATTTAAAAAATTCTTCCAAATATAAGATTGGTGTATTGATGATGTTAGGGAAAAAGTTATCTGAAAATGGGAATGAGTGGAATTGAAGTTGCTACTAGTAATGAGTAATTAAATGTGGACAAATTAATTATCTTAAATATTATATTGATATATGATAAATAATTAATCAATGACCAATCACGTATGGAACGTGGGGCATTATGTTATTTGCTGCTTTCAATTTTTTTTAAAAAAAGTAAAAGGTGGAAATGATACTACCTTTTACTAATTTTAGATTAGTTGAACTAGGGTGTAATTAACAAATCAAAGACTAATCTTTTCAAGTTAGTGAGTTGAAAATGATACTACTAGTGGACCATTACTTCTTAATGATGGAACCTGCCAAGGATTAAAAATATACTTTAAAATATTATCAGTGTAATTTCAGGATTATAATAAATTCTTACTTTATTACCTTTTCATGTTACTATACCTTGCTTGATATGATGAGTAGCAAGAAAATAACTCTTGGCTGCATATAAAATAAATAGAGAAAAATGATCTATTTTTATTGAAAATAATTTTAAACTTGTTATAAGTTATTAGTTTCATTCCCGAATTATTGACAGTCTCAAAAATATCCTTCTACTTGACTAATTAAATTTAAGTACACCTTGATCTGTCAAAAACGTTAAAAACACTTCTTAACTTAGCAAGAATTTAGGGGTATATGACTGGGGTGTATTTAAGTTCGGTTAGTCAAGTAAAGTGATGTTCTAAAATTTGTCAATAGTTTGAGGGCGAAACTAATAATGCACATCAAATTTATGAGTGTTTTCAATACTTCTCTCTTTTATGTTTCTAATATGTACAAAAATGAAAGTTCTTACGGAAAGATCATAAAACTATTTTTTTAAAGTGGCTTAGGTCCTTTCAAGAGTGTCTATTATTATAAGTGTGATTTTTGTGTTAGTTTGAACGTACCTTAAATAAGTACGGAGATTTGTATTAGCTTGCACACATCTAAACTAATTTCACGAGTACTTGGTAATTTTCACTAGCATAATTTTGTCAACCAACACTTGACAATTCTAAGAGTTATCTATTCCCTCCGTCCCATTTTACATAACACTCTTTTTTTTTGGTGCACTTCCCAAAGGGTGCCACATATGAGTAGTTTTTTTTTTTAAAAAAAAAAAAAACCTTGAGCGTTATTTACACAGTGCATTAAAAAGCAAAGTCAGTAGATTGGGGGTGGCATTCCACTTGAACAATATGTCAACAATCTCAACTGAAAAGATTTCAATGTTTATTATAGTAATTTTCAACTAAACAAATCCTGTCAAATGGATCTATGAATAATTTTCAAAGAAGAATATTTTCTTCTCTTTCTATGTTTCTTTCATCCCCACAAGAAAAGAAAAGAGCTTTTCTCTTTCACAGTGTCTCTCTTGCTTTAGCTTTAGCTCTTTTCTTGATCAACCCTCTTGTGTTGTACTAGTACTATATATCTTTTTCTTTTTTCCCTTTGATCAGTTTTAGCAATTTCTAATAACCCCTTTTTTTTTAATGATTATTTCAATTCCAAGAATATAAAAAAAAAATTGAGAAAGTTTTGTGGTTTTGTTACTACTTATTCCCCACCTAACTTAGGCAGGGTTCTTGATAGTACCATTTTTGGGGTCTCATTTTTCATAAGCTAAAAAACACATGTATTTTTGTAGGCATTGTAGC
Source organism: Solanum aculeatissimum (assembly GCA_038996855.1). Lineage (NCBI taxonomy): Eukaryota > Viridiplantae > Streptophyta > Magnoliopsida > Solanales > Solanaceae > Solanum > Solanum aculeatissimum. Next base: position 7,975 of record JBCEWC010009917.1, read on the forward strand.
ATATAATCATGTTCTTTCTGACAACATTGTACTAAAATACTACAGTTTTCATTCAAATTCTTTTTTCTAGGTTGAAATTCAGACCAATGAATGGTTATGTAATTTGATCTTCTCTGCATTTTTTCTTGAGAAGGGAAATGGGGTTGCTGCAGAGTTTCATGTTGTTGGAATTCTTGGTGATTCTAAGTGTTGTTTCAGTCCAATTATCTGCAGGTACCATATTGTGATCACATTGCTCCTGTAGTTTCTTGTTTCTGATTTTTGTTGTTTCTTGTACTTGGATTATCGTATTATTTTGTTGTAATTACTACTCAATATGCTTTGCTATGCTCACTTCTTTTTGGACTGTTTTTTCTTGAGCCGTGTGTCTCTTCCTCTAAGGTAGGGACACTTTAGCCTCCCAGCCTCACTTTGTGGAACTGCAGTTGTTGTTATTGTTGTGTCAAGAATGGCAATTCTTGATTGTTTGAGCAAGGGCTTTGATTTTGTGTCTGCTCTTACAGTGAAGGAGGGTTAGGATGATGGGTAAATGTGTTTGTTGTAGTAAGTGGCGGATCCAAGATTTAAACTTTACGAGTTCAATCTTAGCATTGAACTCGTCCTATAATTATGGTTTCAAAATTTGAAATTCGTTGTGTACTTAATTTTTCACACACGCACTCTCACATTTGTATATGTGCACTGAGTTCAGTTGAATCCATTGATTATAAGCTCCACTGATTCTGGACTAGTTTAGTATAGTTTTTCTTTCTGTTCACGATATCAAAGGAAAAAATACAAAGAAATTAGAGAAAATGCAGTGGATGCCTCTAGGAATTAAGTAGGAATATGAAGTTATGATGTAGTTTCGTATGAGTATTCCAGAGTTACTAAGCAGCTTCAGCACCATTGCAGGATTCAACCTACATTCACTGAAATCAGCAGCTTCTGCATTTCTCAAATTCAAGGACGGCCGAATTGATGTTAGTGTACAGAGAAATGCAGGATCACGTAAATCCCTCCTACAAGAAGGTGAGACATTCTTTTAGTTTGTATGTGTTTGATCTCTGACCTTTACAACGCTCTTTTATTTTAATTGGCTTGACACCCAGTCCTTTACTTCTCAAATTTACTGCTATCTTAATGTGCTTGCCATCTAGTCCTTTCATGATAATTTTTAGAGATATGAACTGCCTTTCGATACACAGTTAAGACTAGAAAGGAAGTTGAGGATATGCTCTTTGATTTCATCAATTTGAGGCATTTTTTAGTCATGCACCTCATATGTTACCACTCGTGTATGATATTATAAAACAACATTTGATAAGGCCTCCTAAACCTTATTTCTATGCTTACTTAAGGCCTCCTAAAGCTTATTTCTATGATATTATAAAACAACATTTGCTGTGCAAAAATGTGTCAACCTGAAAATGACAAAAGCTATTGTCATGTAAAATGTAATAGATATTTCTTGGCTAGCAGATCTTTTGATATGCTGTTGCATTGCTTACACATTGCAGATTTTTCTCCCGTTTTAACTTCTAGCTGGAAGAGACATGGCACCTTTGCCGCTGTGCCCCATCTCAAGGCGTTTCACAGTGCTCCACAGCCATATCGTCATCCAACTAAAGGTATTTTGAGTAGCTAGAACTATTTATTTTTTTAAGTTAGTAAAACCTGATAGTGTCAGATTTGGTTCTGCAGCTACTTATCAGCACAAGATCTTGAAACCATCTAATTACGCTGATGCACCTTCAACTTCACCACATTTTAGGAATTCTGGCCGAAAGCAAGTACACAGTTCTGCATCTGCACCTTCAATCTCCTCTATTAGGCATCATCACATGAGAAACAAACACAGTGACTTTATGCCTAAACCATATGATCACCTTCATCCATTCAGTTCAAGCTGGTCAGGTAAGCTATTTTAAAAATGTATTGCCTTCAGTCTTGTAAATAGAAAACAGATATTGTAAAGTATAGATTTGGATGGTTCAGAAGATTAACTTACTTTTTTGGTTTACCTAAACAAGTGACTTATTTTTTTCTTTTCATAACTCATATAGGTCCTTCAATCTCTCCATTCATGTCTCCTGTTCCTTCTTCAATAAGTTGGGCACCTGTATTATCACCGATAATCCAACCTAGTCACACGGGAAGTATGTATATAAATTGTAATGCTAACATCATTTCTTTTCTTATTTGTAATAAAAGGTAATTCTTAACAAATGCTAATTATCTGATTCTTCGCATTGTTGTCAGTTCCCATGGGTACACCTACAATATCGCCAACAAGTTCATCTATTAAAGGAAAGAAACTGAGATCACCACCTTTACCTGTTATTACACTGCCGCCACCGCCTCCAAATCAAGGTACGTAGACAAGTGCTTTTAGCTCTCGTATTGATGTTCTTTCAGTTTCCTATATTTCTCATTTTTGATTTAAGTAAAATGTATGATTATTAGACTGTAGTTCTTTGACATGCACTGAGCCGTTGACGTACACACCTCCTGGATCACCCTGCGGCTGTGTGTGGCCCATTCAGGTGGGGTTGTGCCTCAATGTCACACTCTATACCTTCTTTCCTTTGGTATCTGAGCTAGCCAATGAAATTGCTGCCGGTGTTTCGCTAAACATGAGTCAAGTGCGTATTATGGGAGCAAATGCAGCTAATCAACAGCTTGAGAAAACAATTGTACACATCAACTTGGTTCCTACAGATGGAAAATTTGATGCTGCCACTGCTTTAACAATCTATCAGAAGTTCTGGAAGAGGGCGGTATTCATAAAGACTACGGATTTTGGTGCCTACGAGATGGTTTATGTCCGTTATCCAGGTTGTCAATTAGTACTATTAATGTTCAATTGGTTCAATTATGTCAATGTTCATTGACTCAATTAGTTCTATACTTCTATTATGCTGATTTTGCTAGTTCTCCATTTGCTGATAACCATGTCTCTGCACTTTATATTGTTATACACTTTCAATTGCTCGAATTTTTATAAAGTTGATTCTTTTGCAGGATTACCACCTCCTCCGCCTTCACATCACTCGAGCGGTGCTACTATCGATGATCTACCAGCCTATCCTGGCAATGAAAATGGAATGACAATCAAACCTCTAGGGGTAGATGTGTCAAGAATGAGAAAGAAGGGTATAGCTAGGAATATGATCATTGTGATTGTCCTTTCATCAATCACAGCCTTTGTTATGTGCATGGGATTTATTTGGGTTCTGTTGCTTAAGCGCGGATGTTATGCTCAATCACCTGAGCAACCTTCACATATTTTAGTCTCCTCCCAGGGGAAAACATCAGGTAAACTCTACTGAATGCAATATCTAAAATACACCCCGTCTATTTCAATTTGTTTGTCTTACTTTCCTTTTTAGTCCTTTTAAAAAAGAATGTCTCTTTCTTTTTTTCGTGACTCTTTAATTTCAAATTTTCACATGACATCTTTAAGACCACAAGATTAAAAGGCATTTTGGTACATTCTACATATCTTTAGTTTAAAGATCACCGCATCAAGTCAAATAAATTGAAACGGAGGAAGTAGTAAGCAGAAATGCAGATACACTGTTACATAATGCGTCTCAGAACTGATGACATATACTGAACAGGTGGTGCTGGATCTACGCTTTTGGAAAGTAAGCCCAGCTCAAAATCAATGTCCTTCAGTTCTAGTATTTTAGCTTACACAGGAACTGCAAAAATTTTCAGTACAAACGATATAGAGAGAGCCACTAACAACTTCAACATTTCAAGGGTCCTGGGGGAAGGTGGTTTTGGACTTGTGTACAGTGGAACCCTTGATGATGGAAGGAAAGTAGCAGTCAAGGTTTTAAAAAGAGATGATCGGCAGGGAGGCCGTGAGTTTTTGGCAGAAGTTGAGATGCTTAGTAGGCTGCATCACAGAAACTTGGTCAAATTGATAGGTATTTGCACAGAGGAAAACTGTCGCTGCTTGGTCTATGAACTTGTTCCTAATGGGAGTGTAGAATCACATTTACATGGTTGGTACTTATCTGACAATTGAATACACGAGAATTATATTTCATACATTAGATATCCGGTTGAATAAGTGCTTTTGGTTTCTCTTTTTTCTCTTTCAGGAATTGATAAAGAGGCTTCTCCTCTTGATTGGCATGCAAGAATGAAGATTGCATTAGGTGCAGCTCGAGGATTGGCCTATCTGCATGAGGATTCGAGCCCTCGTGTAATACACAGGGACTTCAAGTCTAGTAACATCTTGCTAGAACATGATTTTACACCAAAAGTTTCAGACTTTGGCTTGGCTAGAACAGCACTGGAGGAAGGAAACAGACATATCTCCACTCATGTGATGGGTACTTTTGGGTATGCATTATGCCCTCTTTCATTGAGAGAAATTTCCTGTCTTGCTATACTTCTACTAGTGCTGACAGGCAACAGCGCTAATACACAAAAGCATACTCAAGATTTGAACTTGATGTGATCAGCTTTTATCATCTTGTTACAATTGGTTAGAGTCCCAAATTGGATGGAAAATGGACTAGTGGTCTGCTTATATGGATTTAGGCAATCCTTCCTTCATATGCTAACGTGTGGGGTCAAGTTAGGCCAATGGGTCATATCTTTACATGGTATCAGAGCTAGGTCCATCCTTGTTTGGGCTCCCATTCCACAATCTAGTTTGAGCCTAGGAGTGAAGGAGAGTGTTAGGGTCTCACATTAGTTGGGGAATGAATTGTTGGTCTGCTTATATGGTTAAACCCATTAAATTTATATTGTATCCGCCTCCCTAATAAGCAACATACTGAAGATCTTTGTTTGTACCTAATTTTTTCTAATTATTTGCTGCAGCTACCTAGCTCCAGAATATGCAATGACTGGCCATCTCCTGGTGAAAAGTGATGTTTATAGCTATGGTGTAGTACTCCTTGAGCTGTTAAGCGGAAGAAAACCTGTGGATTTATCACAGCCTCCAGGTCAAGAAAATCTTGTATCCTGGGCTCGTCCACTCCTGACAACAAAGGAAGGTTTAGAAACTATAATAGACAAAGCTATAGAGTCTGATATCCCAATTGATAGTATCAGCAAAGTTGCAGCAATAGCATCAATGTGTGTACAGCCAGAAGTATCGCATCGCCCTTTCATGGGAGAAGTGGTTCAAGCCTTGAAATTAGTATGTGACGAATTTGATGATACACGAGAGCCTATATCACGAAGTTGCAGCCATGAGGACCTTTATATGACAGACACTTCATTAGCCAATAAATCAATTCCAGGTTTTGATTCTCCTTTAAATGTCAAAATGACATTATCAGCTGCAGAGTTAAAGAGTGCATCAGCTAGATATGAAACACTGGAATCTGAATCTTTTAGGAGACAATTCAATTCTGCTCCTTTGAAAATGGGAAGAAAAAGGAATTTCTGGCAAAGGTTGAGAGTTCTTTCAAATGGCAGCATGAGTGAACATAGTTTTTCATCAAAAACATGATGACAACTTTTAGCACCAACCATAAAGTTCCATATTATGTCAGAACATAAAATTGCTGCTCTATGTTCTTATTCTGGAGTTATCTTATTTTCTCTGTAGATATTTCCATAAGATGATCTGAACCTGATAATTTGTACTATTTTCAATGCTAGATGATTTAAAATATCCATTTTATGCATTTCCTCTCTACTTTAAGTACAAAACTTAATGTGGGACTAAGACTTTGTAGTTCCTTTTACTTCATGAGAAATTCATACTTATTTTGTAGTACTCCCTCTGTCCCATTTTTTATGTGGCACCTTTTGACTTGGCATGACGTTTAAGAAAAAAAGAAGACTTTTGAAACTTGTGGTCTAAAATTATTATTAGATATTTGTGTGGCTGAAAATTATTTCATTAAGGGTAAAATTTTAAAGTTAAATTATTTTCAATTAGAGTAAGGTGATATTCTTTTTAGGACGGATCAAAAAGGAAAGGATGCCACATAAAATGGGAGAGATAGAGTAGTTTTTAATATCTGAAGTTACTTTCAGAAGTATTGGAAAGAGGTTATTAGACAAGATATAACACAATTTTAACTTATTGAAGATATGACCTTAGGTAGGAGGGTGTGGAGGGCGCATATTCAGGTAGAAGGTTGATAGGTAGTAGTGTGTTTTGTTGCTGTTCATTTTATTAGTCATAGTATTGCTCCTATAGTTTCTTGTCCTTCAATTTATGTTACTATCTGTCGTTCCTTGTCCCTCAAGTATTATATTATTTTGTTATAGTTTCTGTTATGTTACTATTTGTTGTTTTTGTTATTATTTATTATTGCTTTGGACTGTTTCTCCTTGAGCCTAGGGTCTATCAAAAAACAGTCTCTCTACCTCTGAGGTAGGAGAGACTACACTGAGTATGTTGTACTAATCAATTCCTATTTTCACCTGTTCTTTTTCTGATATTTTATGTATGTTGTGACCACTGGGCCACAATTCCAGTCCCCTATTACTAGTCCTTCAATCAAGAAACTTGACATATTGAACATAATTAATTATAAAAAGAGGGACCATTTGTATGTACTTAAGTCAATATTCCTTTCATTTCCCAAAGGATTGATCTTTCTTGACAGGTTGTGGCATAATTTCATTTAGCTAGAGTAAAGTGAACCACTTAAAACTTGTTTGTTTGCAGTTTCATTGAACATTCATTGCTATTTCTACAGCAGGATGGTTACTGCTTCTGTGTCTATTCACTGCCTTGTGAACCTAATGACTATTTTTTGTGTTATTAGTGAAACTCACTAGGCAAGGATGAATATTTGCAAGTCGAGTCAAATTCATGAAATAACGTATACAGAAAAGAGTTCAAGTTATATGCACTGACGGTGTACAAAAAGATTGATAGCTAGAGATGAGAATATAGATGCAAAGTTAAATAGCAATTAAGCATGAATTTCTTTCACATTACAATGTGAACACAACAGCACAAGAAGTTCCAATTCCAACCCCATAGCACACACTCAACACACAGAAACACCTTTTTTTTTTTTAAATGGCAAGCCAATCTTGACAGACTACATATGCTTGCTTGCTAAGAATTAGAATGGTAAAGACCTGCAGTCTTTGGTTAAGAAAAAGAAGCTAATTCTTTTCACTTGATTCAACACTCCCTCAACAAAACAAACTAAAAGAATGGATCTATTCTTCTACTTCAAAGTTGTCTAAGTCTTTACAAACCTGCTGCTTTTCCTAATCTCTCTCTTAGAATCTTGACTCCCATGTACCTGCATCAATTGGGACAGTTAGAATCATGAGACAATTAGCAGGAAATGATTTAAGTTCAATGTCGTATGGCAAGTTAGTTACTCCTTTCATTTCAATTTGTTTGTTTGGTTTTGACTTGACAAATAGTTTAAGAAAGTAAAGAATGAATGTTGAATCTTGTAGTCTTAATTAAAGGCATGTAGAATGTACTAAAATATTCTTTAATCTTATGGTCTTAAATGTGTCATGTGGAAAGTTAGAATTAAAGAGTTGCTAAAAAAGGAAATAGACATTCTTTTTTAGACAGACTAAAAAGGTAAGTAAGACAAACAAATTGAAACAGAGAGAGTAGTGAGTATTGTTATGGTGTTACCTGCCCATCATCATCACTGTGGCTTGAGGATTTGTGCCTGGCGACTCTTCGAATGTGGAACCATCGATGACACGGAGCCTATGGATGCCAAGAACCTTGTGATTAGGGGCAATCACCTTTCCGACTTGACATCCGCCATGGTAATGCCATATTGTGATCACAGTGTCTTTGCAGAACTGTTCTAAGGACTCAGTGTTATGAGTGTGTTTTGGTATGAGATTAACATTAGCTTGGACACTCATGTTAAGTAGCCTATCTAGTGTCTCTTTGTCACACTGTGTGTAGTTGGTGAAGTGTTTGGATTTCGCGATCTTCTCCACAATGCGTATTCCATCTACACATCGTTGTAGATCACGTGGATGGCTGAAGTAATTGAAGGTGATGGAAGGGTTGTCATCAGGGTTGGTAGTCACCAGGCTAATGTTCCCTCTTGACAAAGGTAATGCTATCTTTTCTAAGATGAAACCTCCCCTGAATGCCTCGTGTGGTATGTTTTTCTTGCTTCTTCGATATGCTTCAATTGCTTCAAGTGTTCTCTGCTTCGGAGGAATGGTGGACAGTTGCCCAATCTGGTCATTCCAAAATGTGAGGAAAACCATGATTAATGGACATAGAAATACAGTCAAACCAAACAATGAAACGATACATTATGAAACAACGGGAAACAACAAACTGATCAGGATGTGATTGATAGAAATTGAAACATTGCTACTAACTTCAGCTGAAACAACTCCATGATTGCAACTGATGCTATCACCGGACTGTCCAAATCCACTGCTAGCTTCAATATAGACTCCCTTCTTAGTAATCCCTACGGTCTGAATCAGTGACTGTTCAACGGGCCTATTTGTGGGGACAAATATCGTGTTTAAGGGGTTGTCCGACATGCCTTGACCAACAAACTTATTGTCTAGAACCACCGGGATGTTCATTTTTTCCAACTCGGCCTTTGGTCCAATTCCACTAAGCATCAGAATGTGAGGGCTCCCTATTGCACCACATGACACTATAATCTCACTTCCTTTCCTCATTGAAAGCAATGCCTTGTGTAGTTTCCCATTTTCATCTTTGAAAATGACTCCCACTGCCCTTGGCTTCTTTCCTACATAGTTAATTCAACGATTTAATTCCGTGTTTTAGGATATGGTTGGTCAATTAACCAACATGTTAACTAATCGAAATGTACCTGATGTATCAAAGTCAATCTTTTGAACTGTGGCATGCACCAACACATCCAACTTTCTAGGATTAGCAGAGATAAGTAGTTCAGCAGCAGAGTGACGACGTCCGAAGCGGTCAAATATGGTCCCACCAACCTTGGTTCCATAGATGTGATCATAAGTGAATCCATTGAAAGGTGAGATACCAATTTCAAGAAGACTTTCCCTTACTGCTTCTTGCCATGGAGCCAAGTTTGGTCTATGAACAATTTGTTTCTCAATCCAAGGATATGATTCATTCACCAATTTAGAATCCCAACCTACTTTCTGAATGTAACTGCAAGTAGATTTTGTCAATATATTGTTACTTCACATGGTTTAGCATGCAAGTGTTCTTTCTGTTTCTACACGCAATTCAAGATTTCATTTGTGTTCCAAACAAATGGTAAAATATGGGTAAGAGTTCTCGCATATATTCACTTTACCGGAAATCTACAAAAGTAAGAGTATTTGTATGAACTACCCTTATCATTACTCCTAAAACATCCCATCTAAACAATACTAATACTCAATTTCACTAAAATTTCTGGCTCCGCTACTAAAAACGACTACACATATTTAGGACTGGATATGCAAACTAGCATTAGGACAATAAATTAACTGCTTGTGCACCTACTTCTCTGATTCATATTTGGATTCATCACAACTCCCAAGCCATCCATGCTTAAACAATAGTACGGAATGAACATCATAAATAGAAAAATTAAATTTTTATTGTCCTTGATACTTGATAGTAATAAGTACAATAAATGTCTATATAAGTTGGTAGTTGGCCTGTTTTAATAAACAATGGGCTCAATTTATCTATGTACACTCATTTTCTGCTTGGTCTCTAAATATTTGTGCATTGCATTCCCTACCAAATCTTTATTTCAAGGCTAAGAAATAAATTCAGGTCCACAAAATGTTAAAAGAAAATAGTGTAACATAAGATAGATTACCTGCTACAATAAATAAAAATAACGAGAGAGGGGTACAATTTGCTTATACGTCTGTCTGACGATGTATATAACTTATCTGAAGGTGATTTAACAAGTTACAAACATGTTAATATATTTTGGTTTCACTTGACAATTAATGGAATATGATTGAAGTTGTGTTTCTTAAAAAGTCTAAATCATGTTTGGTAAGGTCGTGTAAAGCATTTAGTCCAAATTAGTACTCAGAGACTTTTGATAATGACATATTGACTCGATCGTTTTCATTTATAAAACCAATTTTAGTTTAATACTTGCTCCGTCCATTTTTATTTGTTCAATATTGATGTCGCACATCTTTAAAAAGTAATTACTCTCTCCGTCCAACTTTACTTGACCCCTTTTGACTTGGCACAGAGATTAAGAAGTAGTAAATGATAGTTGTAATTTTACCAAATCACCCTTTGAATATAATTAATACAATGTATTGAAAAATGTAATAGGGAAAAAACTATAATT
>JBCEWC010009918.1:0-18205 GCA_038996855.1 Solanum aculeatissimum
AACTAGTCCACAAGATCAAACCTAATCAAGTCTTCTTCCCCAAATTCTACAAGCTAGCTTCAATAGAGGTCAATAGATCCTTAGGATTTCAAGAGAGTGTATAGGAGAGTTTGAATGGATGAATAAGGGTTTGGGGAATGTTTTAGGAGTTTAGGAGACCTTAGGGGACCAAAAAGGGGCTTAAGAAAATATTAAATCACGAAAATACCATTAATAAAATACAACATTCCAAAACTAAGCAGTGTTAAACGGATCTACAGTGCCCGTTCAACAGTGAATGGTCCGTTCAACTTGCCGTCAACCATGCCTTAGCCAATTCCTTCAACGCGAACTCTCGAAAGACTTTCTGTTACTCTTCAAAAACCACTAAATGGTCCATTCAACATATGAATAGCCGTGTAAGCCACCTTCCAACCTTAATTAGACCCAAAATCATCAGCCTTGTCTTGGCCAAGCCACTACCTCACTTCTCGAGGCAATGCACGAGCCGTCTACCCTTAAACGGACCGTCCAAGGTCTCGTTGAGTTAGAATTGGCTTAGGGGTGGTTCCAGGACACCCCAAGCTCACTGTGACACCTCACAGGACCCTAGACAGACCGTGCAAAGTTTCACGGTCCGTGTCCCTGTCCTTGGCCATGGTTTTGAGCCTATCTCCAATGGCTTCCGAATTTCAGATAGTCTCACTGTTTGGGCCATATATCCCTCATCCGAAGTCCAAATTGAGTGAAACCACTTGTGTTACAACGCTAACTCAACGAGATTCAATTTTATATATGGTATCTCACATGGTTCATCCCACATCAAAAGTGATGACTATTTGAAGTACGCTGCCAAAACTGTCTCTCTAGGCCACTAACTAGCCCAATTTGCATTCGTCCATTTAAACTCAACTTGTGGCCACCAAAACTCAACCATGGCTTGTAGTAAATGATAGAATTCCAACCATAAGTGGATTTGTGAAAATTTTCGGGTTGTTACACTTGGGTTCCAGTTCACCATGTCACTCCTAGGCTCCAAGCTCAAGTTATGACAAACATGGTATTGGAGCACTAAGGTTTTAAAGTAATCTTCAGATTCTAACATGCTGCATCGAGTAGAGTCCTGTTCATGGGTGTGAAGTGCACCATACCTATTAGTGGGAGGCTACAATGACGTTTTAGGAATTGTCTCACTTTTTCGTTTCTTATGTTGTACTATGAAACAGGTCTTAAATCTTCCTAAATCTAATGATTACCTTGATTCCTTTCAAAAGATTCCTTCTAGAAGAGCCCCTCTACCTAGATAGGCCCCGGTTAATGAAACGCAAGTCCCGCAAGAGCCTATGGTGGAACCAGTGATTCATGATGAGTTTTGAACGGTTGTTATTATGCTTTCTCAAGTGGTGGCCAACTAGTCTAGGTAGGCTAATCCTCCTCCTCATGCTCCTACTCTGGCCACTAGAGTAAGAGATTTCACCAGGATAAGTCCTCCAAAGTTCTACGGTTCAAAAGCTGATGAGGATGCCCAGGAATTTATTGATGGACTCTCTAAGGTGTTGACTGTTATGGGGGCGACTACAGAGGATAAAGCTGAACTAGCTGCTTATCAGTTGAAAGATACGGCTCAAGTGTGGTATACTCAATGGTTAGTGGAGAGGGTTGTTGATTTTGGGTTAGTTGGGAAGAGTTAAAGTTTTCTTTTCTGGATAATTTCTTCCCTCTTGAGCTTAGAGAGGCCAAGATGACAAAATTTATCAATATTAAGCAGGGTGGTATGAGTGTGAGGGATTATTCCCTCAAGTTCACAAAGCTCTCAAAGTATGCTTCTATGTTGGTGGTTGATCCTTGTGCAAAAATACACAAGTTTATTTCTGGGATCTCTGATTTGGTTATGAAAGAGAGTCATATCACTATGCTTATTTGAGATATGGACATTTCCAGGCTCATGACTTATGTTGAATATATTAAGGGAGACAAGCTCAAAGAGAGGAGGGTGAGTAATTCTAAGAGAGCCCATTATGATGTCGGGTTCTCTAACTCTAGGAGTGGTAGTGGAAATGGTCGCTTCCAATAAACCCAAGGTTCAAAGGAAAGGTCTGCCAATGTTAGGTTGCCTCCTCCCAAGGCATACGTTAGAGGTTAACCATTGCCTCCTCGATGTGATAAGTGTGTAAAGAATCACCCCGGGAAGTGTTTGTAGGGTTTGGGTGCTTTTTTGATATGTTGAGATAGGCCACAAACTTGCTTATTGCCCAAAGGCATGAAAGAAAGGTTAGTAAGCTCAGAGTGATCAAGGAAAATCGAGGGTCTAACAAGATGGTACTCCTAAGGGCAATAGGTTCTTTGCCTTGCATGCTTGACTGGAAGTAGAGGAGACTCTGAATCTGGTGACTGATATGTTAAAAGTCTTTAATTTTGATGCTTATGCTTTGCTTGATCTGTATGTAAATTTATCTTTTGTGACTCCTTATTTGGCTGTTAAGTTTGGTTTGAGTCTTGAAATTTTGAGGGAGCCTTTCTCAGTTTATACTCCTATGGGCGAGTCTATTAGTGCCTAAAGAGTTTATCAAGGTTGTCCTGTCTTCCATAAAGTCCTTCCTTGTGATCTTGTAGAACTTGAGATGTTTGACTTTGATATTATTCTTGGAATTGATTGATCGCATGCTTCATATTCCTCTATTGATTATAAAACCCAAAAAGTTAAGTTTCAATTTCCGAATGAGGCTATTCTAGAATGGGAGGGTAGTGATTTCGCCTTTAAGGGTCGGTTTATTTCCTACATCAAATCCCGTAAAATAATTTCTAAGGGATGCATCTATCATATTGAGAGGGTTAGGGATGTAGAGTCTAAGCTACCTACCATTGTGTCAGTTCTGGTGGTTAGTGAATTTTCAGATGTTTTTCATGAAGATTTGCCCGGTATTCCTCCCAAAAGAAAAGTGGACTTTTGCATAGATCTCCTTTCAGATACTTAGCCTATTTCCATTCCCTCTTATCGTATGGCCCTAGATGAATTAAAGGAGTTAAAGGATCAGTTAAAAGACATATTGGAGAAGGGATTTATTAGGATGAGTATATCTTGCTCTCATGTTATTTGTGAGGAAGACAGATGGGTCACTTCAGATATGTATTGACTATTAACAATTGAATAAAGTGACCATCAAGAACAAATACCCATTGCCAAGGACCAATGACTTGTTTGATCAACTTCAAGGAGCTACTCATTTCTCAAATATTGACCTCAATTTCGGTTACCATCAGTTAAAAGTAAAGGAGTGTGATATTCCCAAACTGCTTTTTAGACTAGATATGGGTATTTTGAATTTGTGGTCATACTTTTTGGTTGGACTAATGCTCCGGTAGTGTTTATGGATCTTATGAATCGGGTGTTCGAGCCATTCCTGGATAGTTTTGTAGTTGTCTTCATTGATGATATTCTAATTTATTCCCGAAGTGAGAAAGAGTATATGGATCACTTAAAGTTGGTTCTTCTGACTTTGAGGGAGAAGCAATTGTTTGCTAAGTTTTATAAATGTGAGTTTTTATTGGGAGAATTGAATTTTCTTGGTCATGCGGTATCTGGTGATGGCATTAAGGTTGATCCAAAGAAGCCTGAGGCCATGAAGAATTAGCCTAGACCATTGACTCCTTCTGATATTTAGAGTTTCCTTGGGTAGGCCAGTTACTATTAAAGATTTGTTGAAGGTTTCTTGTCCATTGCATGCCCATTATGACTAAGTTAAATAAAAAGAAGGCCAAGTTCATATGGTCGGATGAGTGTTAGAAGAGTTTTTAGACCTTGAAGGATCAACTTACATCGGTTCCTATTTTTACTTTACCAGATTGCTTAGATGGGTTTGTCGTGTATTGTGATGCTTCTCGGATTGGGTTAGGTTATGTACTTATGCAACACGGTAAGGTGATAGCTTATGCATTGAGGCAAGTGAAGGTGCATGAAAGAAATTACCCTACTCACGATCTTGAGTTTGCGACTGTGTATTTACTTTGAAGGCATTACTTATATGGGGTTCATGTTGATGTTTTTTCACCGATCATAAGAGTTTGAAATATGTGTTCACTCAAAGAGATCTTAATTTAAGGCAAAGAAGATAGTTGGAGCTACTTAAGAATTATGACATGAGTGTTCAATATCATCCTGGCACGGCAAATGTTGTAGCCGACGCTCTTAGTAGGCTATCTAAGGATAGTGTGGCCCATGCTGATGAAGGGAAGAAAGAATAAGTTAAAGATGTTCATTTTTTAGCTAGCTTAGGTGTTAGATTATCAGACTCTAATGATGGTGGCGTTCATGTTCAGAATGGGGTTGAATCTTCAGTGGTTGTTAATGCCAAGGCAAAGCAAGACTTGGATTCGTCTTTGGTTGAGTTGAAGAAGTTAGTTGCCAAAAAAAAAGATACAGGTTTTCTCCAAATGGGAGATGGTGTGCTTTGGTATCAAGATCAGTTATGTGTATTGATGGTCTTAGAATGGTGATCATAAATAAAGCCTACAACTCTTATTATTCTAAATATTCGAGATCCACTATGATGCATCAGGATTTTTGGGAGGTGTATTGGTTGCATGGTATGAAGAAAAACATATCCAAATTTGTATTCGAGTGTTCTAATTGTCAATAACTGAAGGTGGAGCATCAAAGTCCTAGTGGTTTTGCTTAAGATATTGATATTTATACTTGGAAGTGGGAAGATGTGAATATGGATTTTGTGGTTGCTTTGCCCCGTACCCGGAAGCAATTTTATTCTATTTGGGTTATTGTTGATAGGATGACCAAATCAACTTATTCTTAATCGTCAAGACTACTTTCAATGCCAAAGATTATGCAAGGTTGCATATTCGAGAGTTGGTTAGGTTGCATGGTGTGCCTATGTCTATTATATCGGATCGTGGCACCCAATTTACTTTTCACTTTTGGAGATTTTTTCAAAGAGGGGTTGACACTCAACTGAAGTTGAGTACCACTTTTCATCCTCAAATCGATGGGCAATTCGAAAGGACAATTCAAACGTTGGTGGACACGTTGAGGGCTTGTGTGTTGGAATTCAAGGGAACTTGCGATGATCATCTACCACTTATTGAGTTTTTCTACAATAATAGTTTTCATGCTAGAATTAGTATGGCACCATTTGATGCTTTGTTTGAGAGAAGGTATAAATCCTCGGTGGGATGGTTTGAATTAGGTGAGATGACATTGATAGGCCCAAAACTGGTGACTGAGGCCATAGAAAAAGTGAAGTTGATTAGGGAAAAGTATAAGACTGCTCAAAGTCACCAAAAGTGTTATTAAGATGTTAGGAAGAGGGACCATAAGTTTCTTGTTGGTGATTTGGTATTTGTGAAGTTCTCACCTATGAAGGGTGTAATGCATTTTGGTAAAAAAGGCAAGTTAAGTTCCTGGTATGTTGGCCCTTATGAGATTGTTTAGCGGATTGGTAACGTGTCTTATAGATTAGATTTGCCTCCGGACCTCAATTCTATTCACCCGCTGTCCATGTGTCAATGTTAAGGAAATTGATTGGTGATCCTTATTTGATTGTGCCTTTGGAAGGTGTTGAAGTTGAAGAGCACTTGACTTATGAAGAGGTTCTGGTTGAAAATTTTGATAGGCAAGTGAAACGGCTCCACAACAAGGAAGTGACTTCAGTTAAAATGCTTTGGATATATCAACATGTGGAGAGTGTTACTTCAGAAGAAGAGTCAGACATGATGACACGATACCCCTATCTGTTCCAATATACTCAAGACTAAGGTATTAGGTTCTTCCTACTCTAAGTGGCCATAATTCTTTAACTTTTATGATTCATGACATGACATGCATATATGTGCACACAAATGATTTAAAGGATGTTTTGACATGAGTTCAAGTAATGAGTTATGCATTGTGTTTTATGTTGAAATGTTTCATGTTCAAGTCAAGTCTTTCAAGTCATGTTCTAGCTAATTTGAGGGCGAATTTTTCCACGGGGGAGATGATGTAAGGACCCAGACTTTGTAAGGCCTTAACGATGCTTATAAATAAGGTTTCCAGAAGTTTGTCACCAAGGTGCCCCTCTAGGGACACTCCCACGAGTTGTGGGGGCATCCATGGGGTGACTCTTGGCATTATTCATGGCATAAGGAGGAGTGTTAGTCTTGGTGGCCCTCCACGGCACCTCTCACGAGCCGTGGTCCTCACCACTGGCCGTGGAAAGGGCTTGTGAAAGGTTCCCCAACATTCAAGCCATGATGTTTTGCCAAAGGCAGCCACGAAGAGACCCTATACGGGTCGTACTGTCTATCATGAGTTGTGGTAGGGTCTCGTGTAACCTACCACGAGCAATGGTGGGGTGTCTCGTGAAACAATCTTCCTAAAATATCGTTCTAAGTATAGAATTACCATCTCAAAACTTTGTCACTTCGTATGGACACTTATATGACCCGTGAGACTTTGTATGAACCGTTACACCTTCAGTGGAAACACCCTTGGCCTGTGAACTTTTTTGAGGACCCTTCCACGGGCACTCACACAGACCGTGTACCCTTACACAAGGCATGAGGCTCTTATACGAGACCCCTGGATACTTTTGAAGGCTCCCTTCATTAATGGTCTTTTAGTAATTTTTTTGTATTCTAAAGGTCTTTTAGGACCTTAACACCCATCATAAGTACTCAAATCAGATTATACTTATTATTTACACTCATTCACTCTCTCATTACATTCAACTCAAAAATCCAAATCCTAAAACTCTCTCTACAAGTCTTGTGATTGGGGATTCATGCTAAGAGTTGAAGGAGGTTTCCATTCAAGTCAATTTCATTCTAAATTCTTCTAGACTTCTCAAGGTATGTGGGAATTCATTCATGGTCCCTTAAACCATGGAGATTGATGAGTCATGAAAATACGACTCTTATAACGCTTTCAACGTAGGATTTTTGTGAGTTCTCAAGCAACTTTGTTGGTTTGATGTTTTGTTTTATGTGATTTTGCAGGATAATGGACAAGGCATGGAAAGTCAGGCATAGTGTGGAAAAAAGAGAGAAAAAGTTCCTTAAGTACACCCACACAGATACCATCATGGGTCGTATGGAAACCCACGAGCTATGAGAGGTGCCTTCCATCAGTCGTGGCACGTGATGAAAAGGAAAAGAGGAAAATGGGGCACCACAGGATCCCTCACGACCCATGAATCACCAGACAGTCCGTGAGGCCCTCACGACCCATGAATCACACTTGAACGTTTTAGGAGGCGAATGAGGCAACAGAAAGCATGGTTAAGACTATGGCACGTTTCATAGGCCATTAAGATGCAGATGGGCCATGTACTTAGCCATGGAGTTGACGTAAGTTGGAGAGGGTACCAACGAGAATTAGAGTAAGCATATAAGATGAAATCAATAGGACTCTCCATGGGCTGTGTGACTTACCATGGACCGTGAGGAAGGTCGTGGTACTGAGAACAATGCGAAGCAGTGATGGAAAAACACAAGGCAAGGACTACGACTGCCTTTCACGACTCATGTGCACCTTTACAAATCGTGAAGAGGGAGATGTATTAAGACCAAGTTCAACACCACAGACCATTTTACAGTCCGTTTAAAGCTGCACAAGCCGTGCCAACACCCGTTACCATGCTGATGCCTATTTTCCTATTTCAAATTGGTTTAGGTTTTCCATGTATATATTAGCCCTTTTTATGTCATTTTTAAATATTATTGATTGATGGATATAAAAAGTAATGAGAGAACACTATTTTATGGAGAATTACATTGAACTCTTGGATTTTCATTATCTCTTTGAGATTGTAATTTGTGGATTCTTTGTTTTATCAATCATAAGTTCCTTCTCATGAATTCTTTATCTTTTATGAGGCTTTTCTATTGAACATGCTAGCTAAACCCACAACTAGGGTTGTGGGAACTATGATAATTCAATAAGATAGGTAAATTTAGGGTAAATATCGGGATTGATTATCGTATACATTACAGTGCTTTTCACTTTAATTTCATCCTTAGTGAGTTGATGCATTAGGGTACACCTTTATTCGTTACATGCTAGTGAAGGATGTAGTGATTAGGAAAAGAACTCTACAACAAATATTTGGGGTTATTAACCTAGTTTAAGTGCTTGAGACTGGAAGGTGAGAGCATTCTGGGGTCCAGAGAAAGGGTTAGAGAGCACACGTTCTGAGACCGAAAGGTGGTGAATTAAATGCATCCAAGAAGGACTTGAAGGTGAATTAGTTTTTGTACAACTTGTTTGATTCTGTATACACAATCATGAACAGGTTCATTACCCATATTTGGCTATTAAGTTGGGTGTCATGGGGAACACAATCCTAGCTTCTAAATTAATTATTTGCTATGCAGTAGTCACTAAAATCCTATTATAGTGTACTTTACTAAATTAGTTCACAATCATAAATCTCCATTTATTTTTTGCGCATTTATTTTGGCAATAGATATTACATTTGAAAAGAGTTGCTAATATATATATTCTTACACATTCCCTATGGGATCGACCTCAACTCTTGTTGAGTATTATATTTCATTAACGATCACTTTACTATTCCTTTTGGAGTGTAAATTTGGGCGTATTAAATTTTGGTTCCATTGCCAAGGAATACGACAAAGAAATTATCTATTAGTTGCTATTTTTTTTATGTAATTTCATTCCCTAATTTTACTTTTATTTTGCATTTTTGCTTCTTATAAGGAACCAATTGTGTAACCTGAAGCAAGGGTGAACACTTATTCCCTATGACCCTGAGTTGATTAAGTCAATTTGGAGGATGAATGCCCAAAATCAGGATGTGCAGAGGTAGAGATAGTTGGCTCTGAACGCTAAAAATAGAGGCAATGATAGTATGGGACTTCATGATATTGATGGTCAGGGGGTACTACCTTTAATCCCTCCTCAACATAAACCTTTGATTAGGCCACCTGCCCCTCACCAACTGCAAGTAGTGCATAAGGATGAGGATAGCACTGGATTTACGAGGACAATAGTCATACCCTCATTGCCCGCTGGCATCAAGTTCACCATCACTAGCACCATGATTTAGATGCTTGCTATCAAGGGGTTATTCAATGGACTAGTACATGAGAACGTGAACCAGCACATCATGAACTTTGTGGCCACGTGCCAATCTTTCAAAATTCTTGGGGTTAGCCGGCAGGCCATCCAATTAAGATTGTTTCCATTGTCCTTGATTGGTGAGGCAATAAAGTGGTTAAATGAGCTGTCTCATGATTCCATTCATACCTGGGGAGAACTCAAATATGCCTTCTTGGAAAAAATTTTCCCTGCATCAGCAAAGCTTAAGCTTAAAGATGAGATTGGGGATCATAAGAAGCTGCCAACCGAGGCACTATATATAACCTGGGAGAGATTTAGGTAGAAGATGAAGTAGTGCCCAGATAACAACCCGACTAATGAGCACTTGAGAAAAGTCTTCTACAGGTCTTGTAACTTTGTTACCAAACCTATTATTGATGTAGCCTGTGGAGGATCATATATGGATAGAATATTTCCAGACATCATCGTAATTTTTGATCTGGCAACCAAGAATAGCAGAGGATGGTACATCAGGGATAGATACTGGTCGGGATTCATTTTTGAGATGACCATAGAGCAAAGGAAGAATGAAGAAGAGCAGGACCAGGATATGGCTCACATGCGGACTCAAATGGATTTGTTGACCAAAAGGCTATTAGGTGGAGGACTAGAAAAGGTAAAGGTTGTGGGAACTGTGCCTAGGTATGATGATATAGGTTTTGATTTTGATAAGGAGGCTAAGCTTCTGAGTAGCCAGGGGGTTTCTGGACATTCAACTCCGAAAACCCAGGTCAGAGCTGTGGTCATGATAAATACTATGATCGGTCCGGGATTAGAGATCAAGGGAGTTAGAAAAATAGAGATAATTACAAGAATGATTGGGATGGAGCATACGAACCTATGAACCAAGAACATTCAAACAATGGTGGTGGTAACTCAAAATTGAAAGAGATGATGGCCAAGGTTCTTGACAAGGTTTAATCCACAAAAATTAGGGTGAGAGACATATGGGGTGATATGACAAGCATTCGTCAGCTGGTAGACTCACACTATACCTCAATTAAGCATCTAGAATAATAGATGGGACAAATATCAACCCCTCGCAATCATAGAAAGGTTAGGTCACTTCCCAGTGACATGTGCAGAATCCCAAAAATAATGGCCATTGCATGACAGTGTCTACAAGGAGTGGTAAGGTGCTTTCTGACCCTGTTCCAGCTAGTGATGTAGGTAAAGATAAGGTTGAAGGTAAGGTATCTGGCACCACAGAGGTGTATGATGATGATATGGTCGAGGAGGCAGACATAGCACCAACTAAAGTTGAGATCATTAGGGATCTTAAGGAATCGGACAAACCGGCTATGCCGCCCTTGCAAGCCATTCCTAAGATGCCACTACCATTCCCATAGAGGCTGAAGTGGAAAGTAGAAAATGGCAAGTTCTAAAAATTCTTATCGATGCTGAAGGAACTGTCAGTAAATATCCCTCTAGTCGAAGCACTCGAGCAGATGTCGGGCTACGCTAAGTTCATGAAGGACTTAGTCACCAAGAAGAGAACAGTTATAGCTGAGTTTGTAGATAATCTTTATCATTGTAGCACTATTTGACAAGGTCATTGGTTGAAAATAAGGAAGACCCGGGAGCTTTTACTATCACGTGCACTATTAGGGCCTATGACTTTGCATGGGCTCTCTACGACCTAGGTGGTAGCATCAATTTGATGCTGCTAGTAATTTACAAGTAGCTGGGCTTAGGAGTCCCCAAACCCACAACTATGCAGTTACTCATGGTAGACAGGTCACTAAAATAACCCATGGGGATTTTGTGCGATGTGCTAGTCCGGATGGGCAAGTTCATCTTCCCAGCGGACTTTGTTATTTTGGACTGTCAGGTGGACTTTGAGGTTCCTATCATTCTCGGAAGACCATTTTTGGCTATTGGAAGGGCATTGATAGATGTAGAACATGGGGAGCTGACCTTCATATTGAACACTGAAGAGGTGAAATTTAATGTGTGTGCTTCCATAAAGAGACCTAAATAGGTAGTAGTGATGTCAGTCATGGATGTCGAAGATGCCTATCTTTCTAAGGTCCAATTGAGGAAAAGATAAGCGTAGAAGCACTGATAGCAGTAATAATGAATTTCTCTGAGGATGGTATCAATGGGTATAGGGACACTGTGAATGCTTTGCAGAGCATGGGAACCCGACCCTTTGTCCCTAAGAAATTGGACTTGGACTTACCGAACAAACCAACTCTACCAGCTAGACTGTCTATTAAAGAGCCTCCAACCGTGGAACTCAAGGAGCTCCTACAATACTTGAGGTGTGTATTTTTGTGCACTGATAACACTCTTCCCATTATTGTGGCTGCAGATCTATAGGAGGTCCAGGTTATGGCATTGATGCGGGTCCTCCAGAAGTTCAAAAGGGCCATTGGTTAGACCATTGCAGATATTAATAGGATTCCTCAAGGGATATGCACATATAAAATCAAGTTGGAAGATGATTGTATGCCCAACATTGAACACCAGCGCAGGCTGAATCCACCCATGCAAGAGGTGGTAAAGAAAGAAATAATAAAGTGGCTGGACACTGGGGTTATATACCCAATCTCTGACAGCAGGTAGGTTTGCCCAGTGCAATGTGTCCCAAAGTTAGAAGGGATGATGGTGGTCGCCAATGACAAGAATGAGCTAGTCCCCTTGCGACTTGTCACTGGCTAGCGAGTATGCATGGATTACTAGAAGTTAAATAGATGGACTTTGAACTACCATTTCCCCATGCCTTTCATGGACCAAATTTTAGACAAACTGGCAGGGCGAGGGTGGTATTGTTTCTTGGATGGGTACTCAGGCTACAATCAAATATCCACAGCCTCGGAGGATCAAGAGAAAACCACATTCACTTGCCCATATGGGACCTTTGCTTTCAGGTGAATTCCTTTCGGGTTATGCAACACCCCAACCACCTTTTAGCGGTGTATGATGTTAATCTTCTTTGACATGGTCGAGGACACCCTTGAGGTATTTATGGATGACTTCTCTGTAGTGAGTGATACTTTTGATGAATATCTTCTAAATTTTTACAGGGCACTACAACGTTGTGAGGAGGAAAAGTTAGTCCTAAACTGGGAGAAGTGCCATTTCATGGTCAAGGAAGGGATAGTCCTTGGCCATAAGATTTCTGATAGAGGCATAGAGGTGGACAAGGCAAAGATCGAGGTGATTGAGAAATTTCCACCCCCATCTCTGTAAAGGGTGTCCGAAGTTTTCTTAGGCATGCAGGTTTCTATCGCCGATTTATAAAAAAGACTTCTAAAAAATTGCACACCCACTGTGTAAACTATTGGAGAAAGATGCGAAGTTCAAGTTTGATGACAGTTGTCTGCAAGCCTTTATGACTTTAAAGTAAAAATTAATCTCTCTCCCTGTAGTAATTGCTCCTGACTGGTCAGACCCTTTTGAGGTCATGTGTGATACGAGTAGACCTACTGTGGGTGTTATGCGAGGCAAGAAGCGCAGCAAGATTTGTTTTCCCATCTACTATGCCTGCAAGACTCTCAATGATTCCTAAATGAACTACATAGTGACTGAGTAGGAGCTGCTGGCAGTGGTGTACGCATTTGATAAGTTTTGGGCCTACCTATTAGGAACAATGGTGATCGTGCACACAGACCATGCAACACTGAGATATCTGATGGCTAAGAAAGATGCTAAGCCGAGGCTAATCAAATAGGTTCTCCTTCTACAAGAGTTTGACTTCGAAGTCCAAAACAAAAAGGGACTGAAAACCAGGTGGCAGGCCATTTGTCTAGATTGGAGGATGAGTTAAGAGCTAATGATTTGTTAAACATCAATGATGCATTTCTGGATGAGCACGTATTGGCAGCTTCTGTTGACTTAATTCCTTGGTTTGCTGATTTTCCTAACTATCTGGTGAGTGACATTATGCAAGAGGGCCTTACCTTTCACCAGAGGAAAATGTTTCTTCATGATGTGCATAGGTATTTCTGGGATGAACCTTTCTTATTTTGAACATGTGCTAATGAGATCATTCGACGGTGTATCCCAGAAGTAGAGATGATGAGTATGATGGAGGCCTTTCACTCCTTTCATGTGTGGGGTAATCATGGTGGTGCCAGGACAGCTAAGAAAATCTTATAGTGTGGATACTACTAGCCTACCATCTATAGAGATTCCCATGACTTGGTGTAAGGTTGTGATCAATGCCAATGGCAGGGCAACATCTCTAGATGCCAGGAGCTACCCATGACCTTTATTCTCGAAGTACAAATATTTGACGTCTGGGGCATTGAATTTATGGGCTTATTTGTGAGCTCTTATTGCACAAAGTACATCTTGGTTACAGTGGACTTCATCTCCAATAGTATGGAGGAAGTTGCATTTCCAAACAATGAGAGCAGAAGTGTTATCCACTTTCTAAGGTGGAACATCTTCTCTAGATTTGGGACACCCAGAACTATCATTAGTGATGGGGGATCGCACTTCTGTAACAAGATCTTCCGTGCTATGCTAGCTTAATATGGAGCACGACAACATAAGATTGCCACGCCCTATTATCCACAGACTAGTGCGCAAGCTGAATTTTCCAATAGAGAGATCAAGGAAATCCTAACCAAGTCTGTAAATGCAACTAGAACTGACTGGGCCCAAAAACTGGATGATGTACTATGGGCTTATCGGACGACTTACAAGACCCCTATTGGTATGTCCCCATATCAATTGGTGTTTGGTAAAGCATGCTATCTACCAGTAGAGTTAGAGCACAAGGCACTCTTGGCCCTAAAGAAGCTGAACATAAATTAGAGTGAAGCCACTAGCCTGAGACTGGACGAACTCACTGAGTTAGATGAGTTTCGCCTTCAGGATAATTATGAGAGTGCAACACTCTATAAGGACAAGATAAAGTTCTAACATGACAAGCACATTGCACCACGTAGCTTCAGTGTTGGCTACAAAGTTTTGCTAACAACTCCAAATTAAGGCTCTTTCCAGGTAAACTTAAGTCTAGGTGGTTTGGCCCGTATAAAGTTGCCCACGTATTTCCCCATGGTGCATTAGAGCTAGAGGATGAAAGTTAACATAGATTCAAAGTTAATAGACAACAGTTGAAGCAATATTGGGTGTTACCATCAGTGATTGAGGACGTGTGGCTTGATGATGTCTGAGTAGTCAACACAGCTGCATTGTGCCGTGACTTTAAATCAAGTGCCTCATGGGAGGAAATCCATGCATTGTAATACATAAAAAATTGATCTAATGATGTCTTGAGCTCATGGTTTTGTAGTTGCAGGTGTGCATTGGTAGTGATTGGGGATTTCTTGCAGATACGCATAAGGGTTGCCACACAAAGAGAAGCTACGGAGGACGATATAGGTGAAGTTAGGTACCACGAGTTGGTACATGTCCCGTGTGAGCCTGCACGGACCGTTCAACGGTCTTTCAAACCCCACAATAAGGCGCCGCCTAAGTGTTGCACCACGATTGTCTATACAGACCCTGACATGTCAAACAGACCCTCCAATGGTCCGTGTGGATACACGTGGCCCTGGTAAGTCTAAATTTCTAAGGTTGGGAAAACATATGTTACAAAAAGACCGTGCCATGTGACACCCGACTGTGTGGACACCCGTGGGGAAGATGGGTTGACTCATTTTGACCAAGGTCAAAATTGGCCTATTCTTAAGGCCTTAAATGAACCCTCTCTCATTTTAGCCTATTTCCTTTCTCTTTCATTCCCTACTCTCTCACATCCAACAAATTCTTTCTCCTTAAGCATGGAAGGGCCATCCATCTCATGATTTGTAGTGCAAATCTTGGTTTGGGTCTTCAATTTCTTAGAAATCTACCATCCTTCCATCATCTCTCATCAAGTAAGCATTCTTGTTCTTCTTGTTCTTCTTCTTCTTCTTCTCATATGGGTTCTAGTTTGCATGTGCCTAATCTTTCTTAGAATTGAGGATTTCAAGGTCTAAAGTGTGAAATTGCATGAAAAATTGAGTGGGTGGTGCATTGGGAGTGAGAAACTACCAATGTTGTGTTCTAGTAGTGTCATCCATGGAGTTTTAGCACGTATAATGTTTGTTTGATGATATCGTTTGGTAAAAATATATTTTTCACGTTATAGTAGGTGTGGGTTAGAGATTTCAACCGAATCTTTGTGCAAAATTACTTGATCTGCATGGTGGGCGCTGGTATCCCATCGAGGAGGCTCATCATGGAATCCTTCATGGGTCGTGTACCGTGCTATAAGTCGTGTAGGGTATCGTGCGTGAGCCCTTAGCAATTACCGCCAAGTCCCCTTCTACGGGGCCTCATATGGTCTGTGTGCCTGATGACGACTCGTGTAGGGTCCCATCTAATTAGGTACTTTATGCGATACACCTAAGGGCCCTTAGACATACCCTCCCATGACACATGTGCCGCTTCATGACCTGTGAGGACGGTCCTTTCCAAGCGGCCTTTGCTGCTGACCCAAGTCCTTTTCCATGGCGCTTTACACGGGTCGTGTAGGGGTCCTATCAAGGCACACATCACACACTTGTATTATTTTGCATGGTTTGCTTATGATTAAGTTTTGGTACTCTAATTTTATTCAATTTCCTTATGATAGACCAGGTGACACCACTATTAAGGGTTATTGTCACTTGTTATAACACAGGGGAAGTCTGAGTACCAATTAGTATGTCATCTTACAAATTTGAAAGTTCTGATCGTATTCTTTGATTTTGTTCCTTGCAGGGGCTATGGGACCTCATTGAAAGTCAGCTCTACCTAGGGAGGAGCCTAAGTCACGCCTGCATGACTCCCTAATTTTGTCCTTGAGACACCAGACGTGCAGTGGCTCAGGCGATGACTCCTCGAATGGGTCCATAGTTCGCTACATAGGGAATGTCTCTCTGCGCCCTCATGGAACCATTAGAGCTCGTTTGACGAGCCAGGATTTGGCCCCTCAATCTGAAGAGAGGGTCTCGTTGAAGAAGGTGAGGAGGAGGATACTACCCCCAAGCAGTGGCAAGAGGAACGGGTCAATACTCTGGAGGAGCACCAACAATAGGATGGTGATGATGAGGTCTATATCCGGTACAATGATGATGAGGCCATGCACTATGCTGTCTCCAGGACCCCCGATCTTAAAATAACTCGGATGATCATTGTATTCCTGTGAGCGAGATGGACCATCCCAGGGGCCAAGAAATTATTCACTTAAGGGTTCGCTAAGAGTTCTAGGGGTTTCCAATGAAAGGTTATTACTCCCGCGGTCCAGGTCATAATAAATCAACTAGAAGGTGTGCCAGACATCAAGGCCGTATTTGACTTCCACTAGTTTGGATGTGGAAGTGAAACCCGACTTCTATGGGCCAACCATTGTTCAAGAATTTTACTCCTTCTATGTCGCCAGTTTATTGAAATCTATAGGGGGTGGTTCCAAAAGGTTAAAGCAGCACCTAGCCCTAAAAGTGGCCCTACTTAAGGATGTTGTAGTACGGGGTGCCATTTGGACATCTCCGAGACCACATTTAGTAGATTCCTCTATGGCCCGGACTACTTAGCCTCGCCAGACGGGTTATATGCAGTGAGGGTCCAACATATTTCTAAGGAGGAATTCATGTTTAATCCGACAACCAGGGTAGCTATGATGACATGGATAGCAGAGAAGATAGCTCTGCAGGGGGCTGAAGCAGCCTGGGTCACAGATCCCAGAGTGCCCATTACAAAAGCCTCCCTGACATTTTCGACCAAGTTCTGGTGGTCAGTGATGCATGCCCGACTGAGACCCAGTGGTAACGACAAAACTCTCCAACCATCACAAGATTCCTTGGTAGCCTGCCTTATGGCCCGTTATCTAGTGAATATGGGCCGAATCATTGCCACAGACATACGGGACCAGGCATTGAGTGAAAGAGATGGATTCCCATTCCTATGTATGATTAGGGACCTATGCATAAAGGCTCATATCCCTATCACCCGATATCTAGACCATAATATATTCCCAACATAGGTGGAAAACATTGCACTGATCAAAGATATAAACAACCCACACTACTAGGCTAGAGTAACCAGGTCAGTTGGCCCAGTTATGTTTCCCTAGGCAGCCTCTTAACAACCATTTGAGAGGTTCACGACTGCCCTACCTTCAGGCGAGGCTTTTGAGCAGCCCGAGGGAACTAGCGCACTGCCTCTTATGCCACAGGGATATGTCTATGTCCCGTATGAGTTCCTCTCCAGGTTGGTGTCATACCAACGATAGACATGGACCTTGGTTGATCATATAGTGGATCAGATGCCTCAAGTAGTCCAAATGCATGTATACCAAGCTGTATAATCCCTCTGGGCCGACATCCAGGGCCAAATAGCCATTCTCTATAACCAGGTCAACAACCTAGAGAGGTACTTCAATGACAATTTCAACAACTTGTCTGGATTGGAGGTGGCCAATATTGTGGGCACAGTGACTGAAATGCAAAAGCAGATAGGTATGTTAACTTCTCGATACAATATTACGGCATCGCCTGCCCCTTTAGAGTCTTTGATGAACCTTTTCAAAACTCCAACTGTAGCACCATCTCTGGGTGAGGTGTAGAGAGTCCCACCTACTCACCATACTGCACTCGTGCCTCCCACTACTACACCAAAG
This sequence comes from Solanum aculeatissimum, assembly GCA_038996855.1. NCBI lineage: Eukaryota > Viridiplantae > Streptophyta > Magnoliopsida > Solanales > Solanaceae > Solanum > Solanum aculeatissimum. Next base: position 17,691 of record JBCEWC010009918.1, read on the forward strand.
TCAAAGGATGAGGAGAAAAAGAGATCGCAATAAGGTAGCCCACCGTTAGATGCAAAAGTGGCAGAGGAGAAACAAATGTGTAAGGCCTTGAGAACTCATAGGTAAGAAACTTCCAAGCAAGAGGAGAGTGAGAGGCTCACATGAGAGGCAACCAAGATAGGAGTTGGAGAGGCTCACGTGAGAGGCAACCAAGATAGGAGCTGGAGAGGCTCACGTGAGAGGCATCCAAGATAGGAGCTTCACGGAGCACTTTTGGACCCGGTTCCACTTTTGATGAGAGGGACCCTGCTGGTGGGTTCAATCCTACAGGCCAGACTGAAGCCTAGAGTGTCCCAGGTATGTCCTACTCCCTGATTAATTTGTGTTTTCTAATAGGTTGTAACAACCCAAAATTTTTTGAAATCTCCTTATGGTTGGCCTTATATGATGTACTACTGATCATGGTTAAGTTTTAGTAGCCACGGGTTGAGTTTAAGTGGCCGAACGCAAAATGGGCTAGTTGGTGGCCTAGAGGG
>JBCEWC010009919.1:0-18204 GCA_038996855.1 Solanum aculeatissimum
CATTCTTTTGAAAAAAGAGAAATGAAAAAGGAATTCGAATATACTTCTCCTTATACTATAGATGAAGTTAATAAAAGGTTTTTTAAGTCAAAAATCTCCTCGAGAGATACCTCGTTGGATGACTTAAAAATCGAAGTTGAGAATTTAAAAAAGAAAATTAAAACCCTTAAACAAAATCAAATGATTTGTGATCACCGACTCTCTCAGATTGAGGAAACAAATTTTCAAAAGAATTTACCTGATAAAGGAAAAATTATTATTTCAGAAAGAACTGATATTCCTGAAACAACTGTTGATTATGATTTTTTAAAAACTATTGATTTTAAAAGGGATTCTTTTATAGGAATGATGCAGATTGTGACTGCTCATCGTTGACACATTAAATATACTTTACTTATTAACGGTGAATTTACTGTCACTAGCACTGCAATGATTGATAGCAGAGCAGATGTTAGTTGCATTCAGGAAGGATTAATTCGTTCAAAATATTTTCAAAAAACTACTCATATGGTTAAATCAATAATAATAAATGAGTAATAATAATAATAATCATAAACAAAAAGAATAATATTAATAACAAACACTATTACTATTATTATTATTATTACTATTATTAATAATAATAATAATAATAACAATAATAATAAAAGTAATTAATAATAATGAAAGTAATTTGTAATCAAATGACAATCTAAAATGAGTTATAGATCAGTCAAAATTAGGAGTCAACAATTATTTTTTCTCCTTGTTTGATAACATTTTACTTCTTACAGTTGTCTTCAGCATGATAGCTCGTTGCTTATGGTTTCGGGTTATGGGTTAGGCTTAGCTATTGGTGGATTGTAGTTGGTGCCATCATGGCTTGAATGGTCGGATTGTGACTTTCTAGCTCAAGTTTGAAAAAATTTTCAACTTTTTGGTCCTATCTGCGACTATCAACCACGGTCTATAAAATATCTACAATTCACAATTGGGTCTCATAAAATCAGCAGTAGGCCAATTTTTGTAACTTTTCTACATTTTAACTTTTGGGGTATCACAATTTGTGTTTCTTTTTATCTTTCTTAAATATCTTGTCAACTCAAGGATGCCATATGAACACATATAATGAGACGGTGTGAGTTTCTCTCTCTCTTTATATATATATATATATATCACTTGTAGATGCAAAGCTTTGATATATGAATAACTTTATGACTTGATGACATGAACTCAAGCTAAGAATTATGATTCTTGAAATTTATGAACATAAGCTTTCAATTTAATCCATGCACACATAAACTTAAGGAAGCTATGGTTAATAGAGAAGGTGTAAATCTATACGATTAAGGATTGAAATCAGGTTTGATGATGTAGGGTAAGGATTATATTGTTGGTTAGAATGACTATTTTTTTATGCCACTAGTAAGGGATAGTTATGGATCATCATAACATGTATGCATATGTCTCATATCCGAAAAGGTATGGAATGACTTAGCTAATTGGGTCAAGATTAAATTTCATGGCTCACATGGTGGTTTATGTTGGTTATACTATTAGATCCCATAATGGGTTGAAATATGATGAAAGGTACATCCCTAAGACAGTCTAAAGGATCTCATCTCTCAATCCTTATGTCATGATCATGGTTATGTTGGTTGTTTTCATTGATCTTGATATATACATTATGTTTTGTTCTACTATTTTACATAAAATATTATTATATATGTACTTATATCCCTTCTATCAAGGGTGTTGCATTTTTTATTAATACAAACTTAAGTGCACAGATACATGATCGAGATGCTTGCTAGGATCTATATCTTATTCTATTGGTGAGCCCCTCTATATTTTCAAAGGCTTAGTTTACAAATTTTTAATATTTTATAATTTTTTATTTAAGGTATATCGAGGGTCTTGTTTCGATAGACATTACTTCATTATGTTTAGAGGCTTCATAGACAAACAATTAGTTATGTTCAGTGTTGAGCTTTGTATTCTTTTTCATGGATTTCAACATTATGACTCACATTTATGATAAGTATTTCTTTTACAAGACTTGTTTATTCAAATTCTTGAAATTATGTTTTTGCTCGTGTCTAGATGCTTGCTTGTATTTAATGTCATGTTATGGGAATGCTTGAGCCAATATAAAAATCAGAGTGTGGACCATTTTCAAAGTGTAAGCTTAGGGCGTGACAACATTAATATGGTTTCTACGATGAACATGAGTATACTGAAAAAGAAAGAAGAAATGAATAAGAGAGTGTTGTGTATTTTTAACTAAATCTACTTTACATTATTAATTTATTGTCCAATCTGTGGAGATAGGTTGTGCAATATGTAAAAAAAAAATAGAAACTTTTTCTTCATCTGTAGTAGTTTTTGTGTGTGTGTTATTGATATGCAATTTTATAGATTAATATTATTTGTAACTATATATTGCTTATTGTGTAATTCTCATATATACATTTTAAAGTAAGCAATTTTATTAGTAATTATTTATTATCAATTATTAATTGAATTGAAATATTTTCGAAGTAAACTTTTATATTTCCATTAGTGTAAGACAAAAAAATTTTATCTTAAAAAAGAGAAACATGTATACAATTAACAAAGACGTATTGAAAACACCTCTAAACTTGATGCGAATTATTAATTTCATCACCATATTATTGCTAGTCTTAAAAACATTCCTCTACTTGACTAACTGAACTTAAATATATCTCTGATCTTACAACATGAGTGAAACACATTACTAAATCTTCGTTAAGTTTAGAGGAGTTTCTAACACTTCTCTCGATTTTTTTATTAAGATCCCTATGTTCCTAAAAGAGTTTGAGAGCATTTACTATGTCATGTGGCAGATTGAGAGTGCATTTAAGTTTAATTAATCAAGTAGATGAGTATTTTTAAGACTATCAGTAGTTTGAGATGAAACTAATAATTTGCGCTAAATTCAAAGTTTTTTTCAATACTTCTCTCTACAATTAAAGTGGAACATATCTTTAAGTACATTTATTTTGAAAAATTTTGTGTTATTTTGTTAAAGTTTTGTACTTAATAATATAGCATCCATATAATATATTTTTTTTACATACATTTATTGCTATTAATTAACATGATATATATGTGGAAACACATACACTAAATTAATTTATAAAATTATATACATACTCAATCACCAGTTCGATTCAATTTTTTTATTAAAGTCAACATCAATTTAAATTATATACATACTCAATCACCAGTTCGATTCAATTTTTTCATTAAAGTCAACATCAATTTAAATATTAAAATTTTTAAAAATTTAAATTTAAGTCAAGGAACATTAAAAAAAATGTCAATTTATTAATTTAATTTAATCGACTTGATTTTTTTTTTTTAATCGTAGAAAAGCCTCATTTTATGCCGAATGGTCTCTCCTTACTTTGGCTTTGCGAAAGGGAGTGGGACTCCACCTGTAAACTTAAATGACACTTCTGTCCCACATATAAATAGCCATAAGGGGGTAAATCTGGTTTCAGTCCCATACTCCCATTCCGAACTTTCCCTTTAATCGAACCTCCGTCGTCAAATTTTCTCACTCCGCCGCTGCTGCTGCCGCTGCCGCCGAGGTTGTTTTCCGCCGGCGCTCTTCGCTCGCCTTCTCCGTCTATTTCGTCTTCGTTACCGAAAAAGGTCAGTGGGGAAACTTCATTACCTCTTCTCCCATAACCCTTCGCTCCTCGTCAGCCGAGAAGTCCCTTTTTTTGGGATTTTTTCTTTTTAAAAATTTCTACTTTGCATGTGTACGTTTGATTCGAAAGCTTGGACTTTTTTCTTTTTCTTTTCTGTGATTATCCTTTTTGTGCGCTTGTTTTTGGAGCTTTTATCTTGCATTCGAACTCCTGTACGAAACATTTGTATGGGAAGTCAGAGAAGAAAGTAAAAGATCTTTCTGCTTTCAGTGTCAAGAAAGAGACTACGTTTTTGTGAAAACTTTGATCTGCGTTGTGAACAGGCTAGTGGCTATAGGTCATGCGAGTAAAAACTATGAGTTGTCACAAGTTTTTGGCCCTCCGCCTTTTTTTTTCTTTGACAATGACGGTGTCTGGGCAGCTTGAACACACCTCAATTGATCCAGTTGTTGTGTGCTACTTTCAGCTGCCACATGTACTCTATTAACTGTCCAGTCTTCACTGATAGGCACATTATAAAAATTAACCTAGTGTAATCCCTGCTGGGATGTGAACCTTGATTTTCAGGTTGTTACTCCAGCTCTTTAACCAGTAGGCCTCCCCCTCGAAGTTGGTGCCACTCCTTTTTGAAAGGCTCCTTTAAACAGTGGGTACATAGTATCACAAAACCTAAGATAGGGTTTCCCTGCATTGAAGCAGCCTAGGAATTAAGATTTCTTTTTGTGCATGTATGATCTTAGAGTACCATAAGAAAGCTCCCACACCCAAGCTGTCAGTGAGTTTCTGTAGGAGAAATTAGAGGAATAGGGTCCTCTTGTAAACCATGTGGAACTCAAGATGATGAGGATTCAACCTATTCAAGAAAAGGAATGATGGATGAGGTTTGAGATGAGGATGTCATCCCCTCCTCATTACGGAGAAGGGTGTTGCTCTTTTACACCTAAGCAGAATGTACGGCAAAGGTCTAATTTTCAGAAATTGGACAATTAGCCCGCCTCTCTCTCCTTATCCACGTCAATATCGTTTTTTTGTTTACAGCGCACGAAGCTGTGATATGTGCCTAATTAACCGTTGGACATTCATCTTGATGAAACATTGATGAAACAAATCTTTTAACCTGTAAAAATCTGTGATATTAGTAACCAGTAACAATCTTTGTTGTTGATGTAGACTAGAAAGTCCTCTCCTAATAGGTATGCACCCAATAACACAACCTAGGAACAATGAAAACATGTTTCTAAGTCAAGTTTGAAAGTTCCTCTCAGACCTGTTTTAATGGGTTGGAGACAAATCCCCTGTTCTTTTTCTTTATTTTGATAAGGTACAAATTTTCTTTAAGCATAGGTTTTTGATGAGTGCCTGTTTTCCTTTGGACAGTGAAAGCATCTCCCATAATGTGTCACGGGAGGTCTCCTTTCTAATTGTAACCTAGAGGCTGTTCCATTTTCTGTGGTTATTTTAAGTGCAGGTGGCTGTAATTTGTTTATCCCTTGTCTAAACTGAAATGGCATAATGGCCATTGGATTTTTTTTATCATCACATTAATTATTAACTGATTTGCTATTTGTTGGTTTGGCAACTAGACATTTGTTTTCTCTTTGCACTTGATACAAATCTTACCAAGAATAAAGTGATGGTAATATTTAAACGTACCTTCCGAGTTTTGATATTTTAACTGATAAAAAATACAGGTTCTTCATAAGCTCCATGTGTACATGTGCTTAGGTTTATTCTATTCCATTTCAAGTTGCGGTGATTTACTAGAAATGGAGTTTAAGATTTTAATTGACCTATATATTGCATTAGTTTTGGTAAAAGAAAGTATCAAAGTAATGCTCGAAAAATAAAGACATGAAAGTTAAAATTAGTAATTATGTTTGAATCATGAAAATTGTGAGAGCTATATAGAATAATATTATTGTATTTTTAGTGAATGGTGTCAATTTTTTTGTAACATCCCAAAATAAGTCGTGTCATATAACCCTGAACAGAGAGAGTATTATTTATACAATGTGAACTAGAGTTTACACTGTTGAGGTTATTTCTTTCCTGGTTAGGTGGTGTAGGATAATGAAGACTGCTTCACATCCTTTGTTTTTTATAGATGTTGGTAGTTGCCGAGAAGATCCTTCGATTTATGGAAAACATCAGCTGGCCATTGTCCAGTAGCGGACAGAAATCCTATTTTGCTGCAACAAACATAGAAAGCTGTCTGGATATCCCTTAGGTAGCCAACAACAAAAACAGAGGAAGGCACTAATCCTTTTTCCAGTTCTCTAGTTAATACCTTCAATGACTATTTTAACCTTTGTTTGAACCCAAACACTATTCAAAGTGATTTTTGTCTAGATGGAGAGTCACCATTGGCATCAAAGTAATCTCCACAGATCACAAATAGATTTCTGTTCAAACTTCCTGAGCATGTAAGAGGCACTGCAAGTCAAAGCAGGGGTTGGTTTTGGAATGTAAGGCACCTCTTGCTCTGTGGTTGCTGGACATCAACACTTTCTTATTGAAAGGCATCTCTCGCTCTGTGGTTGCTGGACATCAACACGCACTTATCAGAAATAGGATAGAAAATAATTGTAGAAAATATCTGGTCTCAAAATTTCTCTGAGTGCTTGGTTCGGTGGTTGTCGGATACTTTCAAATGAATAGGGGATCAATGAGATTCATAAGAAGTGATGAGGATACAAAGATCAAAACCAATTTTGAGGGCTTGCATCTGTGTTAGAAACTTCGAGATGTAGATTCCGACAAGTTTGAATCTCGAAATGGAGGGGTAATTTTGGATTCTCAATATTGATGGAGATATGGACACCTCCAATACCCTTTGGAAATGTTTCGATACACACAAGGTCACATGACATTTCCTTCACCCGTGTGGCATGTGCAGGCCACGTGTTGGGCTTGCTAGAAGAGACAACAAATTAAGGACCTACTTTTATTGGGCTGACCCACAACAGAGAGAAACACTCATAGAGAAGGCATTTAAAATGGAAAGCAGCTAGAGGCCTTAAAATGTATAATATTTCTAGCCAAAAAAAGATGTGTTGATTATGGGGTACACTAGGAAGAGAACTGCTTTGAGATTTGATGTTTCAGAAAAATTTGCAAGACTAGGAATTTGAAGATTTTCGGAACTACTTGATTTGCTTCACCCATAAAAAGCTACTATGGATAGCCATGAGGTATGGAGGTGGAGGGTGGAGGGGCATGGTTTGTTTTCTGGGAAGTCATATTACGAGAAACTTCTCTTATTATTAGAAGCTTCTAACTAGAAAAGAGGTTGATTTTCCACGTGTTATCAGTATGGATCCCTAAGGTACTGAGAAAAGTATGTTTTTTCACTTGGCTATCTATGAGGGGTGTGATCCTAACGATAGAGAATTTGAGGAAGAAAAAGATTAACTTGTATTAGTTGGTGTTTCATGCTAAGTTGCTTGGACTCTTCACTTTTGGTGTCGCACTCGTGTCGACACAACATGGGTGTGGGATCCGTGTCCGATTTGGTCAACCGATCTCTTGTACTTTGACCAAAATTGATGGGAAAAATATGGCCAGTTTTATTGATTTCTGTAATCAATCCAAAAGCTAAGGTGAAATTGAAGAAAATGGAATACTTTATATAGGAATTTCTATGTCGCTCCTTTTCCTTTAATCTCCTTCCAAGATTTTCCGCAAGTTCTCCATGTAATATCTCATAATTTTGGTTTTATCATTTTATTTTTTAGATATTTTGATTATTTTTAGGCAAATCCCTGCACTCGTATCCATACGTGGATCCATAATCCCAAATCTTAAAAATTAGATCATGAAGGATCCGACCTCTAGATCCGCACCTGTATCGAACATCCTCAATCGAGTCCGAGCAACTTAGGTTTCATGTGCAAAGAATTAGGTGAAGATGTGAATCATCTTCTTCTACGTTGTCGGATAGCTTCTTGTTTATGGTGGGAAATTATGAGATGGTTTAGACTTCAGTAGATGATGTCGAACACTATGTAAGAAACAATGCTTAGTTGGGTATTTAGAAGGAGGAAGAGAAGATGCAAGGCATGCAATGTTGCTCCTCTAGCACTTATGTTGATCATATGGTGAGAGAAGAATAGAAAAACTTTTGAGGGAGTAGAGAAAGATGCTGTACACTTGAGGAATAACCTATTTTCCCTTATTTCTGTTTGTTGCACCCATAGGATTCCTACATGTATAGATGAGTGGGTTTAGAAAACTATGTCCTTTTGTAAGGTTTTTACTTTTGGTATGCTTTTTGTATGCGGACTAGCTTTTGCCCTTTTCTAATGAAATTTATTACTTTATCGAAAGAAAAAGAGGCTATTATTCACAAAGCCAAAGAAGGGGAAATCAATAGAAAAAGCCCAACAATGCAAAATACAGGAAAGCAACTGGCTTGAAAAACTAAAGAAGAAACTCTCTCCCCACTGGATGCAGCCGATGAAGCAGAGCTTGTTGACCCTATCAGCCCACCATGCAATTAACAAGTCCTCCAATTCACAGGTTCTTCACTTTACAGTGAGCTAGGCTCTGGACTATCTACCCATTTCCTTAACAAGTTTATTACACTTGCAAGTGAAGAATTAAGCATGCAATCAGTAGATGAAGTGGTGGAAACTTCTAAATGGACTAAGTTGGCAATGATGAAAACTTGTAAAGCTCTAGGGTGAATGCCTTAGGCTTTGAATATGAAATCTTAGACATGACTCTATGATACAATATTGAGATCTGGAAATCAAAATGCTAACTCTAAGAACAAGAACTAAGATAAACAAAAGATAAAGGATAGAAGAACAGATACAAGATGGAAAAGAATTAAGAACAATGGTTATAGATCAATCAATTCCCCAATTGACTTGATTCCACAAAGCACTAATCTTATAAATGCAAGATACGAGAATGGGACTAATAGACAACCAGGGCTATATCAGAATTGAGACCTCTATTAAGAACACCAAACAAACACCTATACAATATAGATAACCCTCAAAAGGAATGATTTCCTCTAGCAAACAATCCCATCAACATTTCCTAGCAACTATGGCCTTCGCCTCAAATTCCCTCAAGAGTATACTCAATTCATGAGAATTCAACATATCAAAATAATCTACAATGACACGGTGTAGTATTTATACTAAGCTAGGCTAGTGTTTTCGATTGCGAAAGGCGACAAGAATCTGTTTAGCGACAAGACGTGAGGCATGTCACTCTCCTTTTTGAAATGAGGCGCAAGCTAATATCAAAAACTTAAAATATTTAATTGCACATATAACTAACCAAAATCCCAATTGCAATAATATATTAGCAACATTTTCATTTCAAAAACTAAAAGATAGTAGATACTAAAAGTCTAGAACTTGAATAATTCAATAATTCACAAGACAAGCAATGCTAAAATCGAGGAATGAGAAAGAAGAAACTGTGCAGATTGAGAAAGAACAACAAAACTGGTTTACTGGTTAATGAGAAAGAAGAAGAAAGAAGAAGTAACAAGAAGAAAGATAGTTGTGAAAGTTGAGACACAGGAGAAAGAAGAAGAAACGAGAAGAAGAAGACATGCATGAAGTCGCCTAAGACTTGAAGACTGAAGAAGAGAGTCAACTTTGAAGTTTGAGGTGCATAAGTTATAAATAAACCTTTATTTTAAGTTCTAAATTGTTGATTTTTTTTTTCAAAAGACGATGCCTCTGTCGCTGCGCCACATCGCCTCTCACCTTTGCGACCTTGCCTCGCCTCGCCAATAATAGGTGACCCTGCCTCACTCGCCTTTCGTCAAAGGCGCTAAAGCCTTTCACAAAACTGAGCTAGGTTAAGACTAAAGACTAATGATGATTATTTACACAAAAAATCCTTAATGAAATGAGGGTCTTCTTTGTCCTTTAGTCAAGAGGCTTTGCATTTTAAGAATAACCATTTTGCATTCATAGCCTTCTTTCCCCATTAGATCTTTGTACTTCCACTTTAGCATGTTCTTGAGGTTCATGCCTTCATTCCAAGCACCTTCTAAGCTTCCAGCGTAGTGACTCGATGGAAAGTCTACGAACTTCTTAGTTCACCTTTGAGTGCTAGGTTTTGATGAAGCTTGACTTGCATCACTTTGAGAACGAGGAGAGGAGGAAAATCCAATCTTAAGAACAGAAGAAGAAAGCAGGGGATTTCAGGCAGGAAAAAGAAAGGGAGTTGCTGAACTTAGAAGATTGGTTTGGGGTCTTCAAGAAGGTAGTATGGAAGGAGAGTTGAAGGTTTGAAAAAGCTCTTTAGATGAGAGTCACCATTGTTCACATATTTGAATTGATTACACCCTTTGTTGTTTTTGCTCGTTCACCACCAATCATTCAGTTCTACAATTTGGTTTTACTAGATCATCTAAGAAACTTACAATCCTGACACGACTTATCTTATTTTTGCAATCACACTTGACACACTTCCTTTTTTTGATACATTTACAATTTACAATTCAAGATTACAGGGCTTATTAGAACACAAAAGATAGTAGTTCTACGCTCGAGATTCAAGTTGTATAGTCCTTCATCAGTATTGATCTTCAAATTTATAGCCTCTGTGATTAGTTGTTCATTCTTGAATGCATTGTCTATTTCCAAGATAGTTTGTTGGAGCTAAAATACGAGTGATCCAATGAAAGTTTAATCATAATCACTTTATCTTCGGAGAGTTATTTAAAACAATTGACTTTCCTGATTACTCTTTGGTGATTAACTGAGTCTTGACTTCTATGCTCTTTGGTTTGGGTCGCCGACTCTTTCTGTCTTCTGGATTTCTTTGTCTGTTGGGCTTGGTCTGTGGAAGTTTATTTTTCCTGCGTGTCTCAGGACTATGTTGCTTCAGTCTTCACGGACATGTCTTCGGTCTTTCTTTTTTAGTTTGGGCCTGTAGTGGTCTTGGTCTTCACTTGGTCTTCTGGCTTCTGGGTTGCATCAATCTCCTTTTATTTGTTGAGTACCTTTGTCTTGAGATGAGTTCTTATCGAATTTACTTTACCATTGTTCTACAAATAGGCCCTGAACAGGAATTAAAATATACTTTAATCAATATTGTCATCATTAAAATATGGCTTAATGCTAACAAATCCAAGGGGAATATTTGGCCTTGTAAGGGAAATTGCTATTCCGAATTGTTTTTCATGCCAGGGAACTAAACCAGGGGTTGAAACAGCAAGGGTATTTAAGCAGCTTTTTCTAGAGAAGTGCCCTTTAGAGTGGGGTTTCCAGAAAATGCAGCCGGGTAGAGATTGGTCTGGAAAGATATTTTTGAGTAGAAGGATCAACTGCATGTAGTCCTTGAATTCCCAATCATTGAGATTTCTTTTGGGTGGTATGGACCATCCCTGGTCTTTTTTGAAATTGACAATCACTGCATTCTGAAAATGGTCCACTGTAGAGAATAAGGAAGTGTCTGGGAGAGTGCTCGAGCATTAGATCATGCCTAAACCTGATTTCCCTTCTGTCATGAATCATAATGAATAATAAGAAAGCATCCAAGTCATCTTCTCTAGCTTTGCTCATCTGGCAAAAACAACTAGCCTCCCTTGTCCTCAATAAGATCATAACCACTAGATTATTCTGCCTGAAGTGTGCAATTGAGGATTGTTTCCTATGCCTTTCAATGTCATGTACCTTACTCGCCAGGACTTGATCTATTAAATAGGATCTGAATATATTCTAGCCCTTTAACAACAACAAACCTAGTGAAATCCCAGAGTTGGGAAATTAACAGTCCCTTCATGTATGTTGAAAAGTACTTGGGATGTTTACTTCTGGGGGTGGTGGTGGTGGTGAAGCAACATAATGACAATGAGTTCTTATGTAGTAGATAGACGACACTTGTTTGACATTCCTCCTTGGAAGTTGGTTTTGAACTGTACCTACATTCTTTGTTTGATTTAGTTAAGCTAGGTGTTTCTATATTCTTGAATTCATTTTCATTTCCTATTTTTTTTCCATGTTATGGAGATAAGTGTGTGGTTGTGCTAATTTTTCTTTTTCCATGTGTAGAAGCCAGAATCATGGTGTATATATCTTGAGATTATCATGGCTTCTAAAGGGTATAAGTGTAGGCCGGACCATGAAATACGTGTCCGACGCCCAAAGGTACGAATTACAAATTAGTTGCAATCATATCACACTTAGACAGTTAAGGTTTGGATTTTTCTATATTGATTTATTTTTATGTTAGATCCATTTTCTTTTATATTGGCAGTCTCAAGGTGGATGGTGCTGTTTTTCTTTTCTTGTTTCATCTTTTGGCGAGTTGGACTGTTTTGATCTATGCATTATTTCTTTTTAGTCTGAGCAAGTATACATGATAATATCATAGCAGTATGCTTAGAATGTGAATGAACTTATCAAACAAAAGAACACATGAAGTTTTAACGGATTGGTTTTAGCCCAGATCAATCTAAGCATGGATGATAGACCAAACTTTGGCAGTGTGATTCAACTATAATAATTCCAAATCGGTCGTGCCGAAGATGTTCTCAAGTCTTAATTCCTGAATGGTATCTTAATTAAAAGCCCACACAAGGGAATCAAGTGTACATCTAATTTAGGCCAGAAGGGTCTTATCTAGAACGGAGGCTGTTCATAATTTTGTTTGGGCTGAACTCGTGGATGTATCAGCAGTTTATGTGAAAGAGTTAATAGGTAGAACATTTAGCTGCTGCTTTGATGTCTATCAATGTTTGGATGTTTTTTTTGTTTGAAAGCAATTTGGATACCTCCTAAATGATTCCAATGCTATAATTCTTGGAGAATGACAAAGATACCTGTGAATATGAAGTTATATAAATCTTATCTTACCGTTCAAGTCCATGCAGTTGGTTAATTTTTTTTGGACCTCTCCATTGATTGATCCAAAGTTGCAAGGTGATCTTTTGGTGGATTAGTTCGTTATACATATTTCACTCTCTTTTATTCTCTCTTTTTGTTCTCTGATATTCTTGAATAGGACATGCTGAGTATTGGAAGGTTACACGGTTGAACTACGCCAGCATATTAATGATTACAAAATGGCCATCTGGCCTATTATTGTTGTGATCTGCGCATGCTTTTGTCACATGGCTAACTAATTGTGGTTAATGTTGTGCAATATAATTAATATACTCTATAAAGAATTAGACAAAAAGCACATGCTTTGAAATAAAAAGAACAGAAGCATGAGAGCCCGGTTCAAAAAAAGAAGGGAAGCATGAAGGCACTATCTAAATTTGCTATCTTTTTACAAGCTCCTAGGGGAAGGTCCTACTCCCAAAGAAAGGAAGCTTAAGAATATTCTTTAAGATAGGATGTTCTTTCTTGATCCAGTTATAAAGATGGGGCAATATGGAAAGATAAAATGTGGAACATAATACAAATCAGTATCACTAGTTTTAAAATCTATTGGACCATTTTTCGTGGTCTACCAATTGTGTGATATAGGCCAATTTATTTTCTGCTTCCTAATTAGTAGGTCAGATATACAGATAATCCCATAAACGATCTACCTAATTAGTAGATAGATGAAGGATATACTGATGGAATTTGTTCAATCACGGGTAGGTTATGATTATCTACCTAATAAATAGATAGATGAAGGATATACTGATGGAATTTGTTCAAACACGGGTAGGTAATGATCGTCCTTGCATAGTCTTTAGGATAATCTATGATAGCTGCATGAGTGAATAATCAGAGCGAACCTTGCCCTTTCTTGTGTTCTGCATTTTCTGTTTGCTTATTTTCATGGTTTATTTAGGGTCTTGAAGCACCTAAAGAACCTCAACGACCTAAAACACACTGGGATCATGTTCTTGAGGAGATGGTCTGGTTGTCGAAGGTATACAAAGTCCATTCCTATTTCAGGAGCAATTTTGTTAGTTACTAGATGAATGTCAATGAAGTTATTTACGGAAGAGATCTTGTTTATCAGGACTTTGAATCAGAGAGGAAGTGGAAGTTGACTCAAGCAAAGAAGGTTGCTATACGAGCTAGCAAGGGAATGCTCGATCAGGCGACACGGGGAGAAAAGCGAGTTAAGGTGGTGGTTTTATTTTCTTCTTCCCGGACTTGAATATTTTCTTATTAGTGACTGACACTTCAGTAGGTATTGCAATTAATTACATTGCTAAAATTTACTTCTGTAATATTTCATCAGGAAGAAGAGCAACGTCTGCGTAAAGTTGCACTCAATATCTCAAAGGACATAAAAAAATTTTGGTTGAAAATAGAGAAGCTGGTAAAGTTCATTATCTGGAGAACTTTCAAACCCAGTTGGTTTTCCCAGTCCAAATAGTCTTGAGCTTTGACAGATTATTCACATGTTTTTCATATTTCAGGTTCTTTACAAGCATCAGTTGGAGCTAGACGAGAAGAAGAAGAAAGCACTTGATAAGCAGCTAGAGTTTCTTCTTGGACAAACAGAAAGGTTCAGTTCTTTTTTCCCCCTTTTTCTTTCCTGTTTTGCTGATGTCATTTTTCCTGCTAAGAAGACTCTTATTATTACTACAATAAACGGGAATAACAAGGTTTTGTCTTCCTAATGGGTGATTTATGAATTTCAATTCTTTGATGCTTGCATGCAGCTGCTGCAATTGGCTTTTCCCTGCATATTCCCATTTTGCCCTCATTCATTTTCTTAAAATCACTTTCGCCTGGGCCTTCATAATTGTTTTATGTTGGTACATTATATATGTAAGCATAAGTATGTATAGATATGTATATTATATGTATTAAGTATGTATTTTATATGTATATGTATGTATATTTATGTATAGTATATGTATATCATTTTAAAATATACACTACCTATACACTCTGTACATGTGATGTTGGTTTATAGAATACTGAATCACCTGTGTCCCTTTGGTATTTGCAAATGTTCATGCCAAACTTGCTTTTTTTCATAAATTTTTTTCTTCTTCAAAGTTATCCAATTGCATGACTAAGAATCTTTAATAATTATGAAAAACCTTAGCAACAAGATATGATTAATATGCAACTACTTTATATTAATAATGCAGTAGAAAAATGTGACACGAGTCATACTTATTTAATTAAAATTTCTATTTTTATATCTTGAATTTTGGCCAGGCATAGCACGGTCTCCTGCAATATATATATATATGTACACACACACTTATATGTATATATATACACACTTGTACGTATATATATTGATTAGTTGAGGTGTAGCTAATTGATTGACTGAGTTAATGAATAACATGATTAGGCATTATTCCTTGTTTATCTAGGTACTCAACAATGCTTGCAGAGAATCTTGTAAGTTCACCAAGTACTTGCAAACGAACCAATTCTTTTTCTGCTCCAGAAGCATCTAGAATTCAGTGTAAAGAAGTGAGTGAAGGGGATGTAACCAATCGTGACAGTGTTGGAGAAAATCTTCGTAAGTACATTAACTAGAAAGCTAATATTGAGAAACTTGTTGACAACAATTTTCCGTTTGTTTCTTACTTCCAACTGAAATTTCCAGAACCTCTTTCAACTGGTAGTGATGTTGATGGTGACTTTGGCGTGCGATCTGAAGACGAAATGGTAAGCTTTTAAATAGCAGGGGTGGATTTTGATACCATGCTTATTTATATTAGTAGGTTCTTGAAGTCTTGCATATCATTCAATTTTATCATTGAAAAGGTGTTTGGTATGTATTCTTGAAATGCTTGAATGCGTGGAGCAGCATGAATTATTTTTACTTGAGCTAAAATAGTGGTCATAATAATGCCGGGCGTCACTTGCTTTATCAAAAAAAATAATGCCTGGCGTGGCTTCAATATTAAGCTAGTTTTAGGAAAAGATTTGAGGAAATTTTCTGATGAAACAAGTTAGGAGATTTTCTTCCAGGCCAGCCCTTTTTAGATCCTAAAGGAAGGGGTGGGGTTTGCGCCGCACAATTAAATATTGTAACCCGGAATGAGCTGTGATTATTTGAAATAAGACCTTCAAATCAATATGTTGATCTTTATGGCGAATTAAAATGTACTTGGATGAACTTGCAGAGTATAATAACATAAATGCATGATGATGCAATCATAGTTTGGAGAGCGAGAAGTGGAAAAAAGAGACCAAGGGCTCACTTCACTTCACTGAAGCGAAGCACACACTTTTTTCAACTAAAGCGCTATTTAATACAAAAACAAAAAATATCAAATATGCATAGATAAATAACCAACACCTCAATAGAAATAACATATTCAGCAAATCTATCAATCCTTAAATTAAAAAGGAAATATAATTGAACCCCCCCCCCCCCCCCCAATATATATATATTATGTAGCTATAAATCATCTCATTAAGGGTAAAATGGGAAATAGCAAATCTTGTCAAGGAAGTATGGGGGGAATAAATGGGTGAATTATGCTTAGCTAGAAGCCAGTGGTACTAGGGGAGGTGGTGTTATTATGTGGGACAAAAGGGAGTGGGAAGGAGAAATTAGTAGTGTGGGGAAATACTCTGTTACCTGCAGTTCACAGGGATAGGTCAAGATTTTAACTGGCACCTCACAGGTGTCTATGCTCCAAATGATAGAGAAGGAAGGGTAGAGACTTGGTGGGAAATTGGTGCTGCCAGGGGTTTGACCTCATCCTTGGGTACTTTGTGGGGATTTCGACACTGTGAGATACCCATCTGAAAAGAAAAATTGCAACAGAATCACCAAAGGAATGACAAATTTCTTAGATTTCATAGAAGACATGGAGTTAGTGGGCCTAAATTCTTTGGGGGGAAATACACCCGGAAGAAAGAGACAGACATACAACAACAACTAGACTGGTCAGAATCTTGTTCTCTGAAGAGTGGGAATCAAATTTTAGAAATATAAGACAGAATATACTTCACAGAGTGACCATTCTCCATAATGCTACAAGTGGTGATTGGGAAAACAGAGTCATATTTTAAATTTGAGAATTGGTGGCCGGACATAGAGGGTTTCATAGACAAAGTTAAAGAGTGGTGGGATTCTTTCAACTTCAGAGGGAAGCCTGATTATGTGCTGGTTGCAAAGCTCAAAGCACTTAAAGAGAAGCTAAAAGAATGGAGCAAAACTGCACAACGGAACTTGGGTGTACAAAAGCTCAATGTTTTGAAACAACTAGTTGAATTAGAGGAGACACAAGAGCACAAAAACCTGGGGACAAAAGAGATAACCTCTAGAATAGCTTTAAATATGGCATTTGAAGACATAGCAAAAAGGGAGGAAATAGCTTGGAGGCTAAGATCGAGGGCAGTATGGTTAAAGCGGGGGATAGAAACACAAACCTTCTTTCACAGAACTGCAAATGCTCACTGGAGAATGAATACAATATCAAAGCTAAAAGTGAGAGGAGAAGAGTTGAATAGACAAGAGGAGATGCAGAAGGAAATAGTAACTTATTATGAAGAACTGTACTCCGAGCCAGAAGATTGGAGACTATCTAGAGATGAGTAACTGCCTTGTGATTCATGAAGAAGAGAACTTCTTACCTCCGGCACCCTTTGAGCAACAGGAAATACTTGAGTGCATAAGAGCATGTGCAGGGGACAAAGCACCAGCGTCAGATGGTTACTCCATAGCTTTCTTTAGCCAATGCTAGGGAATCATTAAACCTGATTTGGTGGATACAGTGCAGAATTTTCATAAGACAGAAATGTTTGAGAAGAGCATTAATGCCACCTTTGTGGCTTTAATTCCCAAGAAAGTGTGCGTGCTGTGGAACTATCATACTTCAGACCTATTAGCCTAATAGGTGGGGTTTACAAGATCATAGCTAAACTTCTGGCAGAAAGGCTGAAGGTGTTACACGAACTTGTAGACAGACAACAAATGGCATTCATAAAAGGTAGACAAATAATGGATGCTGTGCTGATAGCAAATGAATGTAGAATCGAGACAGTGAAGCCAATGCCCTGGAATTCTATGCAAGCTTGATATACAGAAGGCCTATGGCCACTTTAACTGGAACTTTCTGCTACTTATGATGCAAAAGATGGGTTTTGGAGCCAAGTGGATCAAATGGGTGAAATTTTGCATGAGACTGCATCAGCGCAGTCGAGTTTTCTGTTTAGTCAATAGAAGTCCCAGTGGCTTCTTTCCATCCCAAAGGGGACTGAGACAGGGTGACCCCTTGTCACCCTTCCTATTCATCCTAGCCATGGAAGGCTTGAATAATCTGATTCGAACAACGACGGTGAAGGGTTGGGTAAGGGGCTTCCAGGTGGACAACAGTGCACTAAATGATTTGGAGATGACTCATCTGCAATATGCAGATGATATTATCTTTTGTGAAGCAGTGAGAGCGCAAATGCTAATTCTCAGAGTAATATTCATCATCATTGAAGCAGTCTCTTGATTACACATCAACTGGGGAAAGAGCTTCATTTATTCCATTAATGAAGTGATTGAGGTGGATAGTTTGGCAAAAGCCTTGGGTGGTAGAGTAGGGGAGCTACCAAATTTATACCTAGGTATGCCACTGGGGGCTTGATGCAATACCTGCTTATATGATGTCTGTGTTCCCAGCACCAGATAGTGTCATAAAAAGATG
>JBCEWC010009920.1:0-18204 GCA_038996855.1 Solanum aculeatissimum
CTTTGATCATGCATCCTCATATTGTTATTTATTATGCCTATGGAACTATCTCTTGCATTTCGATTGTGTCCTTGTCTGTTGCTGCATTTCACCCCGCATACTTAGTACATTCCAAAGTAGTAACACATATTTTGCCTACATAATGTCACCATGTAGGGACCGGAGCTACTCTTGACCCTTCTCTCTATCCACATGGCTAGTACGGTGCTTATCCGAGGTTTTTGGTGAGTCCTCAATGATTTGAGGGCTATTTTATATTTCCTACTCCTATGTTTTGAGACTTTGGCTTGTAATTGAATTTTGACTATGAGAGGAGCCGGTAGTATGTCATGGACACTGTTCTATCTATGTATGTAGAGGTGTACGTTGGACAAATATTTTGTAAATGAGCTTGACTTTTATTCTATGATGTTATTTTGAAATGGTTTGCCCTTAGTCCATAATTCCTGTTATTTAATGTTGAATGTACTTTCGCGACCGATGAAGTGTGATGACAAGTTTGAGAGGCTTTTTTGGGGTTCCTTCAGGTTTCTCATTCGCTATGTCACGTCTAGGCCCTAGGCTTTGGTCGTGCCATTTAAGCCTATAGAACCCTTATATGGTACATAAAGTCTTCTATGAGTCATGGAACCTTACTCATAGAATTTGACTAAGCTTTGTCTTGTAGGAGTTTAATTCCTTGATCCATCATGTACGATCAATGGATAATGATGAGTGGTGAATTTTCACTCAGCTAGGGCTTGAATTGTGCATAAAATATATTATTGATATCTTATTTTGTGCTATAAACTGACATAAATTGTTATTTTTGCAGCAACATAAAGATTTAGCAACACTTGGAATACAAACATGCAAAAAGAGGTTGAAAATGAGTAAACAATGAAGTATGAAACACTGAGCTTCGCAAAAAGGTACTTGGCGAGTTGCCAAAGTACCCCGAACCTTGCCAAACAATCACCCAATAAGAAGCAAGTCAACTAAAAAAGGGCAAGCTACAAGAAAGATTTGGCGAGCTCGACTTAGCTCGTACAATAGGCCACTGACTTAGTCTGTAGTCACTGATTAAAGGGCAAAGTCAAGCTCCAAAAGGCGTATTGATAACCAAGTTGGAAAGATGTACCTAGCTCGCCAAAGTTCCACATCAAATCCAGTCAAGAGGAGCAATTTGCGATGTTGAGGGAGCACTATGAGAATCACCAACTTGATCAGCAAGCTCGACTATCATCGTCGCTAGGAATTTTAAGGAAGATATTCTGTACTTTTTGTGCAGAGTATAAATAGCTCAGGGGCTGTTATATTTTTAAAAAAGGGGTTAAGAGTAGAGTAGAACATTTTTTCTAGTAATGAGTAGTACATTTTTGGAGAAGTACAATTTTTATTAGGGAGCACTTTTTCTTTTCTTTTGTAGAGAGAGTAGGGGCAGAAAACACACCAATCTTTATTGGAGATAAGAGTTTTGCTGAACTTTTGTTGATTTCCATTGGAATTCTTGTGCTTGAATACTAATTCAATGAAAGAAAATCTATTTGGTAAATTACCCAAGTTCTATTTGATGATTAGTTAAAAACTCCAAAACTTCTAGGGGATAATATAGACCATTATGTAATAACTGACTACTGGGTGCTTAATTTTACTTGAGTTATTGATGAATTCTTATGATTTTTATTATTTAACCATATTTTTATATATGGATTGAGGTTGCAAACTTAGTCCTAACCTAGGATCATCATGTATGCTTGAAAAGGCTGCATGAAGTGAGGTTAAATAATGAATAACCATTAATGTATTGAATTAATGAAATCTCCATGAAATAGGTGGTTTTTACTAAGATTAATGTGTTATGTATTGAACCTATAGTAGCGTGAGAAAGTTCTTGCAGAAAGTTGATCTTGAGTTTGAGATAACCTTGATCAAATATTAGATCCACCTATTCTACCCATGTAGATTCATCATCCTTTGAGTATTTTTAATACCCGTGCTAATTACTACTTGTGTGTCTACTTATCTTCCCTAGAAGCTACTTAAACTCTCTTGATCTTTGCTTTTATTACTTTATTTTAGTGATAATTTCCCCCCCAAATTTACTTTTAGATTATGGTTTATTTTTATGTTTTGTTTGCTCATACTATGAAAGATTAAAGCACCAATGTTACTTCTTGATTTGAACGTTAACCTTGTCATTTCTCTACGGGTTCGATCCCGACTCCAAATTAGGTAAATATACTTTTGACAATCGCAAATACTTAAACTTGTAAAAAGTGTATTGACGCATTAGTTATCAAAATGGAACTAATGCCAAGGAAACAATGTTAGATTTCTTTAAAAAAGTGCTTTGGTAATTTGTTTTTAGTAGTTTGAGTTTGTTTACCATTTTCTTTGTTATTTTTGCTAATTAATATGTGAAGACATAAGCGTAGTTGGAAGTATGTCTGATTTGAATACAGAGAGTGTGATGACATTGCTAACCTTGATTATGTTGCAAATGTCAACGAGGCTCAACTAAATATGGTGGGCAATGTTGGTGCAATACACTTGCCACCAGTTGATGGAAATGCAGTGTTTTATGTCACCGAAATTGTGTTGCAACTGTTACAAATAAAAGATTTCTATGGAGAAAAATCGAATGAGGTCCCTCATAATCATATAAGAAACTTCTTGGATGTGTGCAACCCATTCACATTCAAGAACGTATCTCAAGAGTCCATCCGTCTTAGGTTGTTCCCGTTGTCATTGAGTGAAAAAACTTCAAAATGGTTGGCAAAGTTTTGATAGAATCCATTACTTCTTGGGATGAGCTGAAAAATGATTTTATTGAGAGATTCTTTCCCCCATCAAGGATGTTAAAGTTAAGGGGTACCATCCAAAACATCAAAAGATCAAGAACTAATTTATGAGATTTGGTTTCATTTTCAAAAACTCTTGTTGCAATTCTCAAATCATGGAGTGCTCGATCATTTTCTTCTACAATATTTCTATCGAAGTCATGATGTGGTTAACAAAACCGTTGTTGATAATTTGGTTTGTGGTAGTTTAATAAAGCAAACATTTGCTAGAGCAACTGAGTTCTTAGATGAAACGATAAAAAATTATGGAGCTTGGTATACAAGGGATGATATGATTACTCCTCTCACTTTGGAGCTGAAAAAAGAGAAAATAGAAAAGAACCAAGAATGAGAAGATGAGTCGTAGAATGCTTCATAGCCTATATGTGAGTTCGCAGTTCAAAGATTAGAAAATATGCTAGAGGCTAAAGTGTTATTAGATGATGTCACTTAGGAATCGTAAGTTGGATGATGGATCGTGGATAAGATTATGCCTTGAGGATTAATATTTCGAAGAGTTTCAGAAAAGTTAGCAGATGAAACCCTTTATGGGCCGTAAGTCAGAAGATGACCCGTAGGAAAGTCTCGTAGGATGAAGATAGATTTTGGGAAAATATAGAGTACAATGGCCAGGTACGAGTCGTGATTCCACATACGACCCATAACCTTATCCTTGTGAGTTTCCAAATTGAGTTTTCCTATTCCATTTTGGATTTACTTTTTACTTGTTTTAAATAGGGTTTTTAGGTTTTTCTTGAGAAAAGGAAGATAGATACAACAAGAGAACACTATTTGTGGTTGTTTTTCCTTTTATATTCGATCGATAACACCGTGATTTCTTGTGAAGTTTTTGGATTTCTTATTCTTCAATTCATCATTGTAAGTGATTAATTATGTTATTGAATAACATGATTTGTTCATCTACAATGAGTATGCATAGCTAAATCCACAACTAAGGTTGTGGAAACCATGAAAAACTATGAAGTAAAATTCAGATAATCCATAATTCTTGAAAAGTGTGCATGTATGTGTTAATTATTCCCTTCACTAAAAATATTTTTTAATAGTGTCCAATGTTAGAACTCACCTAATTCTTACTTACTGGATCAAGGGGGTAATTAATGGAAAAAAGGGACAATTAACAAGATTCGATATGATCCCTTTCATCTAATCAACCTAAATTGATCACAGGATGGTTGTACTAGAATAAAAGGTAAGGGTTAGTATTGTCACAATGCAAGGATGGATCAAATCACGCAGTAAAATTTTCCTCTCGCCTGTATCAAAGGGTTAGGTAAATATAACTTACCAGTTTTGTATGCTACACACTAGAATAGGTTTTGATTATCTAGTTATACTGAGTCAGGAATTCATGGGGAACACAATACCCTAGTTACTTATCTTACTGATTTCATAACACTTTTACTTGTTTGATTGTTATAGGTTAGGTTTATTTATTGCAATTTTACAACCCCCCCTCGGGAAATAAGTAAATTAATTTATTCAAGTTGCTGATAGTTACTCCTAGTCTAGACCATATTCCCTATGAGATTCGACCCTAATCTTTGCTAGGTACTATATTTTGACAGTGACCGCTTATCCTCAATTTGGAGGTGTAGTTTGGGCGACATCAAGGCACCAAACCTATTTATATTCCTCCCTACCATATGGCTTTTGATGAGTTAAATGAGCTAAAGGAATATCTTTAGGCTTTGTGGAGTAAGGGGTTCATTCGGCCTAGTATGTTGCTATGGGGTGCTCCAGTTCTATTTGTGAAGAAGAAAGATAGGTCAATGAGAATGTGTATTGATTATAGGTAGTTTATCAATGTGACTATCAAGAACAAAGGGATCGTGTCCTTTTTGTGTTAATCAAGGAATTAGCAAATCAAAGACTTAAGGCAGTAACATAGTTAAGGGACAATGGTTATTTACCAAGGTCCTCTCGGTTCTAGATCAGAATCCCCAAGGAATACTCAAATCATAGACTTAGTCATAATATGCATAGTTGAATAATAGCTCAATCTATTAAAGAGTAGCTCATCAAAACAAAAGCTTCATAAATTTAAAGATAGGTCTTCATATCATATATTACCTTCACAATTTTCTCATAGCTCATAGCGTACATTATAACCCTTTTTTACTTTCACAATATTCATATTTCACATATCTTTGCATAAGGCCTTTATTAACATAGAAAGTGTGGATACATCTTTAGTCAAAATATGGTGGGTGTGTACATAAGCTCAAAATCATACAAATTCAAAGATTGTTAGGACATGGGGAAAATAGATAAAACCCTTTACAAATCCTTCAAAAATAACCTACCATTACAACATAAAGCTTAGATGGTATGTCATGAAGCCCATATTTAATCTATAGATTACATGGCATTTCAATGCAATATAGTTTACAAAGATGGAATACCATAAAATACTTCACAAACCCATCATATAAAAGAGTTCATAAACATTCATAACTTTTTCATAACTTAATAATAGATAAGGAGGAGAATGGTTGAACTTTGTTGTGGAAAGATCTCCAAAAATTAAAACCCAGATACCTTGGTGATTTTAATGGAAGAAATCTGACTTTGGAAGTGAAGAATTTGAAACCCTTGCTTGGCCTCTTCTCCTGAAAGCCTTGGAGAGCTTGAGAGTGTTTAGACAAGTTTAGACTTAGATTGTTTTAGAATGGAGGATAGTAGGGTAGATTAGGGCTGATAAGGAGTCTTAAACGACGTAGCTTGGACTAAGAAATTAGGAAAGATCGAAATTTCCCTCTTTAAAAGTTTGTCTTACGGGACCACGAGACCCCGTTTACGGGCCGTGATCCATTTTATGTGCAGTAAATATAGGGCTTCATCTGATAATATTTTTACTCTCATAAAATTTTCTCTGAATAAGATTCTATCACTTTACTTACAAATATGTATCGTCTGATATGTCGTATGTTGAACCTCTGAAAATCCCAAGTTTCACAAAGTCTGACCATCACTCTATGAGTAGGAGTTCTGGCCTATGGAAGAACTTACGGCTAGTAGAAGCCTTCATACCTTCGTGGCCCACCAAACTTAGGCTACAGGAAATACACACTTAGAACCCACAAGCCAGTATATGCCTCGTACATCCACCTATGGCGTGTAAAGTCCCTCGTGGTAACCACTGACACTTAAAACATTTCTAGATTTTATTTCTTAGGCACTCTTACACCCTCCAACATGTGGGGCCTTACAATATCTCCCCCTTAGGAACATTTTTCCCTGAATGTGCTAAAGGAAAGTATATGGAATAAAATACATGCATCATAGCAAAATGCAACATGTCACCATGAAAATTTTTAAACCATGCTTCAAATAACATTTATAAGGCAGATTTAAAATCATATAATTATGCATAGAACATGAACATGAAATCCAAGTACTAATCCAAAATAGGAATATCTTAGTACCCTGAGCTTGATTAGAATAGAAGAGATAAGGGTATCGCTTCTTCATATCGGCTTCGACTTTCCAAGTGGCTCTTTAGACTTGTTGGTTCCTCTAAAGGACTTTGAAGGATGCAACATCTTTATTTCTCAACCTTTTTACTTGCCTATCCAAGATTTCCATCGGAACTTCCTTATAAGAAAAATTCTTTTCAATATTAACAACCTCTAAGGGCACAATGGAATTTGGGTCTCCCACACTTCTTCAACATAGAGACATAGAGAAATGGATGAAACATACTCATCACCATAGTCAACTCCAATTCGTATGCAACTTTACCACCACGCCTCAAGATCCGATGAGGCCATTCATAGCTTGGGCTAGTTTCCCTTTCTTGCCAAAACAGACAACACCCTTCATGGGCAAGACCTTCAAATACACCCAATCATTAACACCAAACTAAAGATACCTTCTCCTAACATCATAGAAGAACCTTAGATTACTTTGAGCCATCTTCAAACTTTCCCTTATCAATCTCATCAACCTCACCAATACACCTCCTTCAAACTTCTATACATCTTTGTAAAAATCGAGATGAATTGAATCACTTGTATCATGAACCTCTTTCAAAATCAATCCCTTCAAACCTTAAATGTTTGGCACACATAATCTACCTTAGTGCCCAAGAATACCATCTCCTCCTAGGGAGAAAACCTCCACTGTGCCATCCTTCCCCAAAGCTTTCAATTCCACTAAAGCAATGCCAAGGTCTTGTTTGGATTTGACCTCTTCAATCAAAGAAGACTTAGAACCATCTACAACCACCATACCTCTATGTTCGGTCCCATCAAACCTAACCCCAAACCAATCCTTAAAGCATCACATTAGAAAATACACCCCTCAAACCCTTCTAATAAAGACAAAGTAGGAGCAAATGTAAGCTTGTCCTTTATGGTTTAAGCACTATCCTCACATTCATCCGTCCACACAACTTCACCTTCCTTTGAGTTAACTCAGTCAATGAGGATGGTATGGAGGAGAACTCTTTCAACAAATCTCCTATAATACTCTGTTAGGCCCAAGAAACTCCTAACATCCATAGGGGTCAATGGTCTATGTCAATTTCTTACAACTTCCATTTTAACCAAAACTCACATTTTTTAAACTTAGCAAACAACATATCATCCCTCAAAGTTTGCAATACCTCCCTTTAATGCTTCACATTCTCACCCTCATTACGAGAGTAAATCAAAATATTACTTATGAACACTACCACAAACATGTCAAGGTAGGTTTAAAGAATCTATTCATAAGATCCATGAATATCGTTAGTGCATTAGTTAGGCCAAATGACATCACTACAAATAAAAAATACATATATCCAGTCCTAAATTCCATCTTAGGTATATCACACTCTCTTACCCTCATTTGATAATACCCAAATTAGATATCCATAACATAAAAGTGACTAGCCCCTTGAAGTTGATCAAATCGGTCATTTATCCTTGGTAAAGGATACTTGTTCTTAATGGTGGCCTTGTTGAGTTACCGGTAGTCGATGCACATATATAAGTAAGCCATCTTTCTTTTTCACATGTAACACCGGTGAACCCCCAAGCTGACTTACTATGCCTAATGAATTCCTTCTCCAGAAAATCATTCAATTAGTCATTTAACTCCTTTTGTTCCACTGCGGCTATACAATAGGGAGGAATAGAAAAGGTTTGAGTATCCGGGAGGACGTATGTACCAAATCTATCTCCCATTCAGGAGGAACGCCAGGAAGCTCATCGAGAAAGGCATCAAGAAACCCATCAACCACCGGGACTAACTCGATAGGGAGGACTTTAAATTCAACATTCATTCCCCTTACAAGATGATAGATGCAAGCCTTAGAGATTAATTATCGTGCCATAAAATAAGATATGAACTTACACTTAAGCACTAAATCATGACCTACTCACTCGAGGATGGGTTCATTGGGAAATTGGAACTTAATTTTATGGGTTCTACAATCAATAGAAGTATGATATACATGTAACCAATCCATCACAAGAATGATGTCAAAATACAAAATCACAAGGCAAGACTTTATGTAATATAGACACGGAACAACCCCTATAGACTCTTTTGGCAATAATAGACTTACCAATAGGGTAGACACTTCAAAGGGTTCACACAATAACTCGGGACACACATGAAGTCTATTAGCAAGAAAGGAGTAATGAAAGTGAATATGGCACCCAAATCCAAATAAACATAGACATCATAATCATAAAACCTTTAACGTACTGGTCATAATATTGGGGGCCATATTGACCTCTTGCCTCTCTTGAAGATCATAGAATCGGTTTCCACATGAACCTCCTCCTAGAATCTGGGCACCTTCTTGCACTTTCCCTCTTAGAACCACTTTACCATGAGGGCACCCTTCCTTACCTGTTATAGCAACATAAGGACACTTAGAGATTTTGTGCCCCATATTTCCACAACCAAAATAACCACCCGATCCTCTTTGGAAAATGCCTTCATAGTTCTTCCCACACCTTTGACATTGAGGAATAGTAGCACCACAACCCTTAGCACCACCTTGTACCATTTGAGTTCTGTGAGCATCATGTCATCGAGGACGATCATCTTTACCTTTGCTTTGAGCATATCGACAATAAGCAATCTTGTGGCCCATCTTGCCATACCAAAAGAATGCACCCATATTTCTAAAAAATATGCTACTATAATTCCTTTCATATTTTGCACACCTAGGAGGATTTGGTGAACCATTACTATCGAGCTTAGCATGTAGATGTCTACCCTCAAATCGAGTCTTTCTTCTTCCTTCCTCGGAGGACACAGGACAAGTCCTCATCTTATGCCCAATATTTCCACACTTGAAGCAGTCATCAACTTGGGCCCTCTCAGTCTTCTTCTCCTTCTTCTTGCCAATTGCAATCCTGGGGGTATCCGTTTGTTGATTTAGTTGAGTGGTTACAACTTTTTCTAATAGCTATAAGGCATTGTGAATCTCTGTATTAGATATGTCATTGTTGGGAAGTTATCATCAAGCGGGGGATGGTTACCATCTTGTCAGCCTTTCTAAAAGGCCTGAGGCATTTTCTAAAACATAATGGATAGAAAATAAAAAATAAACCTTAGAGGATTTAACTCTACCATACGACATAGAGCATGAAGAAGTGATTCATTTCCTAAAACACCTTATAGCCTTCTATTCATAATTGTTGCACACTTCACAACCATGAACAACACTCTACTTTACATAGTGTGTTAGATTTCCAAAGACCATTTACAAACCTAGTGCTCTGATACCAAGCTTTATCAATACCCAAACCTAGTGCCTAGGCATAACACAACGAATGAAGAACCCGAAGGAACCCCAAAAAAGCCTCATAAGCATACATATCACATCCTTGGTTATGGAAACATAAATTAAAGTAAATAACATATAATTTCTAGGGGAAATGAGATTTTGGACTCACACTATGGGGATTTGTAGTGAAGAGAATTAGCATGGCTCACATAGCAAATAACGTATAAGGGGAGGGGAAGTATGACTCACGCTATGAGAGCAATTAGGGACTTAGGACTTTCACCTTATCCATACAACAAACATTCAATACATAAGGGGAAAAAAGAGACTAAGGGAGTCTCCCATAATACATAGCATAATAAGAGTCAGGCTCAATATGTACATACTTGAATATCCAAAAACACCTCTAATACGAATGGAACGAGGGTTAAGATATCTCCCGAGTTCACCCTCAAATGATAGTATCCAAAAATATACAAGTCTGAATAAAGCATGAAAGAAATGGCTATTGTCCCCAAAATGGAGGACTCACCAAAAGTGATCTTCAATCAAATCATCTAGCCACATGGAGGAGGAGGATGGATATGAGCTCTGGTCCCTACATGTTAGATCATGTAGGCAAAAAGTACATTTATGTACTTGGAATGTACTAAGTATGTGGGGTGCAATGTGACAAAGAATATAAGCCATAATTTAACAATATGCATAATCATAATCAATGGATATAAGTTCAATATGTCATGAATGATTGATGTCTTAATCAAATACATGCAAGGAGATAGTTAAATCATAAATCATATCAAACTTAGTTGGGAAGGGACCATAACTGACAATTAAGACCAAGCGAGCTACTACTTGGAATCCTGGTGTTCACTCTACACCGAATAAAGGAGTGGTATACTTTTCCAAGGTGGATCATCCCTCTACTTACAAGAACTTCCCCTTTTTCAAAGAGAGTATCACAAATACCTTAAGGTGACTTTACACATTTCGGTTATTATATGATAAGATACCTTATAGGGACTTTACTCCTTTTCAATTACCTTACGGGGACTTTACCCTTTTTGGTTATTATATGATAAAATACCTTACGGGGACTCTATCCTTTTCGGTTGCCTTATGGGACTTTACCCTTTTCAGTTATTAATTAGCATGTACCGCATGGGGACCATACATTTTTTGGTTAATCATGTAATTATCAAATCACAAACCTATGGTGGAAATGTAGTTAACGGATAGTGGTTATTTACCAAGGTCCTCTTGATGCTAGAACACAATTATCTAGGAATACTCAAATCATAGATGTAGTCATAATATGCATTATTTTATAATAGCTCAATCTTATCAAAGAGTATCTCATCAAACAAAAGCTTCATAAATGAAAAGATAGGGCTTCATATCATATATAACCTTTACAATTCTCTCATAGCTCATAGCATACGTTATAGCCCTTTTTACTTTCATAATATTCATATTTCACATATCTTGTCATAAGGCCTTTATCAACATAGGAAGATTGGAAACATCTTTAATCAAAAAATAATAGGTGTGTACATAAGGTCAAAATAATACAAATTCCAAGATTGTTAGGACATGGGGAAAATAGATAAAACCCTTTACAAATCCTTAAAAATAACCCACCATTACAAAATAGAGCTTAGATGGTGTGTCATGAAACTCTCATTTAATACATAGATTTACATGGAATTTCAATGCAATAGAGTGTACAAAAGATAGAATACAATAAAATACTTCACAAACCCATCATATAAAAGAGTTCATAAACTTTCATAGAACTTTGATAACTTAAAAATAGACGAGAAAGAGAATGGTTGAGCTTTGTAGAGGAAAGGTATCCACAACTCAGAGAATGGTTGAGCTTTGTGGAGGAAAGGCATCCACAACTCAAAACCCACATACCATGCTGATTTTAATGGATTAAAATCTGACTTTGGAGATGAATAATCT
The DNA here is from genome assembly GCA_038996855.1 of Solanum aculeatissimum. Lineage (NCBI taxonomy): Eukaryota > Viridiplantae > Streptophyta > Magnoliopsida > Solanales > Solanaceae > Solanum > Solanum aculeatissimum. The sequence goes on from JBCEWC010009920.1 coordinate 11,542, forward strand.
GAAACCCTAGCTTGTCCTCTTCTCTTGAAAGCCTTAAAGAACTTGAGAGTGTTTGAGGAGTCTAGACTTATGGTTGTTTTATTAATGGAAGAGAATGGCGTAGATTAGGGCTGATAAGGGGTCTTAAACGACGTAGCTTGGACTAAGAAAATTAGAAAAGGTCAAAATTGTCCTCTTTAAAAGTCTGTCTTACAGTACCACGAGACCCCGTTTATGGGTCGTGGTCCATTCTATGGGCCATAAAAATGGGGTTTCATCTGATAACATTTTGGACTCTTAGAAACTTTTCTCTCAATCATATTTTATGACTTGACTTATGGATCATAAGTCATATCATGGGTTGTCTAATATCTCGTATGTTAAAGATCTAAAAATTCCAAATTTCACAAACTCTAGCCATCACCATGGAAGAATTTACGACTTGTAGAAGATTTTGTACATCTATGGCCCTAAAAACTCAAGCTTTTAGAAATACACACTTAGAACCCCACGAGTCAGTGCATAGCTCATGCATCCACCTACAGCCCGTAAAGTCCCTCGTGGCAACCACTAATGCTCAGAAAATTTTCAGATTTCATTTCTTAGGCACTCTTACACCCTCCAATATGTGGGGCCTTATAGTTGCCTTAGACCAAGAATTACTTTGATTCCATATCGGTAGTAATGGGTCAAATTAAAAAGTTGGCTTCTTATCGATCAAAAATACATTTAATGTCGAAGAATAAGCTCAATTGTATATAAAACAATTTGGTGAGATTGCATGGGATCTCGTTATCCATCATATCAAATTGTGGTGCCCAATTTACCTCTTATTTTTGGAAATCTTTCCAAAGGAATCTTTATACTAAGGTGAAATTGAGTATCGCCTTCCATCTCCAAATTGATGGGCAAGCCGAAAGAACAATTCAAATATTGAAAGATATGTTGAGAGCTTATGTGTTGGAATTTAAGGGGAGTTGGGATGAGCATTTTCCTCACATTGAATTTGCCTACAACAATAGTTTTCATGCAAGCATCGAGATGGCACCATTTAAAGCATTGTATGGCAGGCAATGTAGATCACAAAATAGGTGGTTTGAAGTTGAGGAGATGGTCTTTCTAGGACCGGACTTAGTCATGGATGCAATGGAAAAGGTGAGCCTCATAAAGGAAAAGTTGAAAATGACCCAAAGTTGGAAAAAACCTTACTCTAATATGAGGAAAGGGGACCTTCAGTTCAACATTGTTGATTGGGTTTATTTGAAGGCGTCCCCCATGAATGGTGTGATTCGGTTTGGTGATATTTCCCAAGCTACATCTCCTTCTTAGTAGTTAAAGCGGTCATTGCAAAGATATAGAATCTAACCAAGGTTAGGTTCAAATCCACAGGGAATATGGTAGACTTAGGATAATTCCAAGAAATTCAATGTGATTAACCTACTTATCTCCTAAAAATGGGGGCGTTTATGATTTTTCATAAAATAAAGCTATACTAGTACAAGTGTTGTAAAAAATAGTAGAAGAAGTAAGTAGGGTATTGTGTTCCCCATGATACCCTAACTTGATATTACCAGATAATCACAATCTTTTCTAGTGTGTAGTATGCAAAACAGTAAGTTAAGTTAGCAAACCCTTTGATCAAGTTGAGAGGTAAATATCACTATGTGATTTGATCCATCCCCGCAGTATGACATTACTAACCCTTATCTATTATTCCAGTACAACCTCCCCTTGATCTAATTTGGTTGATTAGATGAGAAAATATCAATCAAATCCTATTAATTATTCTCTTTTCCTATTCATTACTACCTTGATCTAGTCAATAATACTAGGCGAGTCCTAATGTTGGCCACCCATTAAAAAGCAATTAAAACAGAGAAAAATAATCAATACATACATGCACACCTTCTAAGAATTACGGATTATCCAGTTCTACTTTGTTAGTTTTTCATTCTTCCCACAACCCTAGTTGTGGATTTAGCTAAGCATAATTAGGGAAGATGAATTAATCATGTTAAACAATAGCATAATTAATCACTTATGATGATAAAGTTAAAGAGCAAGAAATCCCACTCTTCAAGAAATCACAATGCTATAGAATTAATGTAAAAATCACACAAAAAGAGTTTCTAAAGTATTTTTCTATCGTTTTCCCTCTTTTCTTATTAAATAAAACCTAAAAACCTATTTATACTCAATAAAAATCAAATCCAAATGGAATAGAAAAACTGAGTCAGCAAGCTCCACGAAATAGATTACGGGCCGTATAGGATTCCACGGCCGGTATCAGGGCTTCGTAGAATTCATCTTCTGAAATATACCATTAATTCCATAAGGCCTTCCTATGGGGCGTATTCAGACTTACAGCCCGTATAGGATTTCATCATAACACTTTATCTGAAACTATTCAATCTCTAATCCTCGAGGTACGAAACTAATCTATGACCCATACTAATTTCTAAGGCTTGTCTGCACACTCATGGACTAAACATCTGAAAGTAGGACCTTCACTGGATCTTGGTGAAAAACCACTCCATGGCTCGTGGAAGTATCCACGGCCTTTAGAGTGTGTCGTTCTTTTAAAAAAATATTGCAGTTCTGCCGATTTCATCCCAAAATCATGCTAACTCTATAATCCTGAAAAATAAACATAAAAACACATCAAACTCACAAATATCGCTTTAAGAGCACATAAAATCCCTAAGTTTTAAGCATCAAAAGTATTGTATTTCAACATCACATCAACACCCTCAATTCTGAATTATTGCTTGTCCTCAAGCGACGGACACAATCTACATAAGTAGTATAGCAACACACAGACCTCAATCAACTGGCATACATTATCTCAAAACAAAGCTCAGATACCCAAACTAACACATTAGTGCATATCAAATAGTCATCAAACAAACCAATGTAGACCAATACATGTGACATTGCAAATATGACTTACAAGGTAACCACAAATAAGTAACAATCACGAAGATAGCCAAGAATCAATAATGCAATGCAAGTGCCCTCATAAACAAAAGTCTCATATCTCACTCATGCTGGTATTTTTAGATTCAATGTTTGGGACTAAACAAACTCACTCACACTCACAATAGATATTCAAACACTATGCTTAATACCATATACTTTCTCCTATACTCATGACTATAACCTTCGGCTACTTGGACTAGGATCACTACAGAACTTTCTTGGCTTGTAATGTAGGCTTAGGAGACTTTGGTATGATGCTTTGGGGAATATAGACTAAAGGCCCTCCTTGACATGGTTCTTTCTACACTTTTCCTTTAACAACACTGTTATTCTTCAACTCATTCTCCCCTTCTCCTATTTCAAGCTTTTTTAGGTATTTTATTCTCATTTTGAGCTCATTGCCTTTTATTTTTCACATGTTTTTTAGCTCATTGTTAAGGCATCTCTTCATATTTTCTAGCACCCATAGCACATTTTCCCTTTTTTTAATGTAACACTGACTTCAACCCCGATTACACTAGCAACCCTCAACATAGGATTTTTGGCCTAAGTTGAGATGTACAATATCCACCTACGAACCACGACCACTTTTGGTACCCACCCTCAACTTAAACTTTCTGCCTCAGTCAAGGTGCACTATGTTCAACGAAGGACTAGAGCCAATTTTAGGATTTCAAAATCAACCAGGCTTAGTTACTTTTATGTCTACAAATAAAAATGTACCTGCAAGCCTCAAATGTTTAGATCAAGGGATATACCATGCATTTAGTTGATTATTTAGGCTAAGTGCACTAATATAAACAATGACCTTAGATCTTTTCCTAACCAACTAACCTACAGTCTAAGTTAGAGTAATAGGAAAAGTTCTAAATTAAAACATAGTATGAGAATCATGAAAATAAGCTCACACACTTGGCACTAATTAGACTATCAACTCAGACTCTCAGATCATGCCTTTTACTAAAATTACACCTCATTTACCAGGACAAGCACTGTCAATTAATCAAGATCACATGGTTGTTATCAAGACGACCTAAAACAAAATTTTTGATAGGTATTATTTTTCAATAAAAATAAATATATTCCATAGACTTAAGTACAATATGCTACTAATACTACCTATACATCCTAAACATGTCGGTTCAAAAACAAAATGTCCTCGGGGAAAGAACACAGGCATGAAACCCCTCACCCTAAAAAATTGAGATAGTTATAGGCCATAGTTACTCAGACTTCACCAAGGCCTATAACTATCCATGCCCCATCGAAAAAGATGTGCATTATCCTTAATGCACAAAATATAATAAAATCAAAGCATAGGGGTCAAAAAATATACATGGATGGCTAAGCATCGGTGTTTGTCTATGTTTAACCACTCTTAACTTTCCTGGTGGTCTCCTCAATAATGGGATCATGTCCAAAAGGTCCAGCAACCCACACAATATCTTATAGTTGCGCCTACTGCACCATTTTATCTATAATTAATGCTTGTATGACAGCTTCTACATGTTCACTCTCAGTGAACTCTGCCTCCCACCTCAGGGAATCGAGATCTTTAGTATCAGAATAGAGCCTCTTCTTACAGGCACGGAGTGGTGTTTCCTCAGTGGCAAAAAGATCAACAAAAAACTTAATAGCAGTGTCGAGCGTCGAGAATACCACTGGTGTTGTTCTAATCTTAACCCAGATCTAATGAATCTCCATCGGTATGGCACTTAAATTAGGGGGGTGGGCTAAAGTGCAGCTCTGCTCTATTCTGCGCTCAAATACATCTAACAGTTATGCACTGGTATCAAACTCTTTGTGTCTTGGGCACACACCACCTATTGTTCAAGGAATTTGGGGATGATTGTGCTGCAACGGTGGACTTTACAGCGTCAGAACCTGACTCATATCCTACTCTATAGCTAGCTCTATCTTCTTCTCCTGACCCTGACCCCTCTCCGTTCAAGTCATCTGGATAGAGCTACTCTGTCGGTCACCTTCCTTGTCAAACTAGGGAAGTCGTACCACTATGGCAAGAGTCTGAGGCTACCTGTTTTGAAGTTTCCCATGTGTGTCATAGCTTAACACTCAAACCAGGTTAGACACCGAGCTCCTCTAACAAGCCACTAGTATCTGGAATGACCTCAGAGTCCATAGACTCATCACGTAACCACTCTCTCATGGTTGATATCTCATCTACCTTGCGTTGAGAGGCCATAGTACCTGAAAATCACACATCACACAAACCCATGAGTACATGAATACAAGAATGAAATGCACAATATTACAAAAAAAATGACTGGTATCAATGTCTATGAAGGCTCGTTTACGAGCCATAGGTGAAACTACAGGACGTAAAAGGTCTTCGTAGATGGTTGAGTACATTAGTTTTAGATAATGGAACTACATCTACAAGACTAGGTACGACTTGTAGAACTGAGTCATAGATGTGACTCCAGCCTTGATTTTGTGCAGGCAAGGCCCTACGAGACTTGTCTATGAGTCATAGTTTAAACTATAACTTGTAGAAGGTATCATCTGATAGGATCCCAGAAACATCAAGTTATTGGATCTTCACATGATAGGCAACTACGACTCTTGGACTAATACACAGGCCGTAGAAGACTCTAGTGGTGTGAAATGCCTAGTAATTTTGACTTTCTAAGCCTATCAAACGGGTCCCAAAATGACATGTATCAGACCATAATCAATTCAATCAACACCAAAGAAAGAATATCATGAACCCAATATGTTTTCAATAAATTAGCAAGCACCCCACATGCAATGATTATGCATTACCCTATTGATTTACATTTTGCATGCCAATATAACAATCTAACACTATTTGGAAGTTACATGCAATCACATATCATTTTGCTTAAGCCATGGTTTATATTCAAATTGAATGACATATGATGACATAATTTTCTCGAACAAAACATTAAACAACACACGACCATATACTTATTTTTGGCACTTTACACTATTCACAACAATGACAACACTTTAAATACATAGTACAAACATAGACAACAGACCATTCAAGCCCATCATATTTGGACTACGTACCCATTAATAATTCAACAAAATTACACTAATATTTGTACTAAAAGGGTTTTAGTGATGAGTACTTACTAAAATTTGAGAAAAAAGTGGAAAATTAAAGGAGGCATATGAGTGGGTCGAACCCTAGGTTTCTGGAAAGATGTCGATATTCTTGAAGATAAAAATGAATGGTGGCCAGATGGTGGTTAGAAGGATAGGTCGGAAAATAGGGTCAGGTATTTTGGGAATTATTATGAGAATGAGGTGTTAAAATTATTTGACCCCCCTCCCCTTTTATACGTTGACCAGGTCGGTTTAATAATTGGGCCAGACTTTTATGAAACCCCAACCATGGGCCATAGAGGATTCTACAGTTTATAGGTCATTGTCTTGTGGACTGTCAAAGCCCCAATTTGAAGGATTAGATTAACAGACCCATCTACGGGTCGTATACAGAGGTGAGGCTTATAGAGTGGGTAGTAGAAGCCTCTAACACTTAGTCAAAAGGTTGAAAGCGTACCTAGGGTCCACGAGCCCCATTCACAATCCGTAGTTAATTCTACAGGCTGTAATATTTTCTCGTGGACTAGAGTGCACTTTTTTTTGCTCGCTGGAAATGTTCTACGAGTCACTGTATGGGTCGTGGTGTCACGACCCAGATAGGGGGCCTAGATG
>JBCEWC010009921.1:0-18202 GCA_038996855.1 Solanum aculeatissimum
GCATATGCATCAAAGTTAAAGATTTTTAACATACCCGTGACGACATCCGGAGCTTCCTCCACCTCTTGTCGGGCATGGAGAGAATAAAACCGGTTGTTCCTTGGAGCACCACCAACCAGAGCCTTTGGTGGCCCTTGACCACCAGGAGCAACTTGGTCCTTCTACACATTCTTTGGGCATTTTGAAATCTTATGGTCCTACCACACCCAAAGCAAGCACTCGTGACTTGTCTACATACCCCCAAATGATTATTACCACAATGAGCATAACGAGGAACATGAGGACCATCCGCAACTTGTGCTTTAGGAGGAGGCACCTTGGTAGCAAGTTTCACATTAGAACCTTGGCCTTGTTGGAAACGGCCAATTCCACCACCCTTGACATTTGAGAACCCACCATCAAGTCGGGCCCTTTTCGCCTCATGCACTCTTCTTTCTTTCAAATTTTCCCCCTCTATTTATTTGGCATTGGTCATGAGCCTCGAAATATCCATTTCCTTAATAAGAATTGTCGTCTGACACTCTTTCACAACCAAATCTAACACACCCGATATGAACTTTTGCATTCTTGCACGAGGATCCAAAACAAGCATAGGAGCATACTTGGAGAGTTTTGTGAAATTGAGGCATAGTCCCTCACGGTCATAGAGCCTTGACGAAGGTTGATAAATTTGGTCATCTTATCTTCCCTAAGCTCAAGTGGGAAGAATCGATCAAAAAAGGTTGCTTTGAATTCTTCCCATCCAACCTTAATATCGAACACCCTCTCCATAAGCCATTGACCATACCAAACTTGTGCTACATCCTTGAGTTGGTAAGCCGCCAACTCCGTCTTTTCCTCTGAACTAACCCCCATAATTGACAATACCTTAGTAAGCTCATCCACGAACTCTTGGGCATCTTCATCGGCCTTAGAAAAATAAAACTCCGGGGGATTCATACGAGTGAAGTCCCTCACCCTCGAGGCTAGAGTAGTTATATTGGTCGGGTTGATGGGCCGAGCTTGGTTGGCCACATCTTGGGCCAACATGGAGACAACATTGCGAAACTTGACATGGGACACTTGTTCCTCAACCGGTGCCTTAGGAGCCATTTGCTTAACTTCCGGAGCCAGACAGGGAAGGAGAGATCTTCATGGAGGCATTTTCTGAAAGAACGACAAATACCATAATTTAGAGAGAGTCATCGCAAAATCTCATGGCACGATACAAGGAAGAAATAAAATGAGAAACTTCCTAAAAATGTCATCATAGCCTCTTGTTCATAGACATGGCGCACATCACACCCATGAACAAGACTCTAATCGACGTGGCATGTTGGACTCTGAGGATCATTACATACCTAAGGATCTGATACCATCTTTGTCATGACCCGGATAGGGGGCCTAGATGTGACATGGCGAAGGAGAACCCGAAGGCCCTCAATCAAGCCATCATAGCATCATTACAAACATCATCGGTTCGGAAGCGCGGAAGCTAAACACATAAGCTCTAATTGATTTGGGACTTGGGACTCAAGCTATGGGGATGATATCGGGAATGGGACAAGCATGTATACACATAGCACATAACGATAATCTCTAAGGGAATGGGTAAATATGATTACACCATGGGGAAGACCGAGTTTATGGGATGTTCCATATGAGCATATAGTCATTCACAATTCCCAATATACAAGTTATAAGCATGATAAGAGAGCATTATCATAAATCAAACTAAATAGCATCATATTACAAAACCAAATGTTTAACATGACAAGTCAACGTACAAGAATCTAGAAGGGTCCAACAAGCCTCTATATAGATGAGCAGGGCCTCGACTAGTTTGAGGCTCACCCTCGAGACATAAGAAAGTAAATAACATAACAATAAGTAGGTAGAATAGACGGTGGCTATTTCCCTTGAACAAAAGGGCTCACCACTAGCAAAGTCTTCAATCAAGAATCAACCGTCATCCGGTAGAATGTAGATATCGTCTCCGATCCCTACATGGTTAGAACATGTAGACAAGAATATGGGTTAGCACAATTAAGCACTAAGTATGTGGGCATGCAATGCATATGACAATATAGTATGACCAAGCAACATGACAAGGGGACAAGTGATACGAAAAGAATGCACGTAGCCAAAGAGTAATATAACAAGATGTTATGCTATGATATAAGAGATGCAATCGTATAATCAATATAAAGTGGGGATGTGACCTCAACTGATAACATGGAAGACCCGAGCGAGCCACTACCCAGATCCAGACTACTTGCCAAGTAGTACCCTAGACACCCTTAAAGCAAGGGATAAACATGACATGTAACTCCCTATCTAGAGAGATAACCCATGGTGGCACATGGTTTGACAAAAAGGGTGGGGGCCTTGGGGATATCCCACTTACTACACCAATCCCTCGGTACTAAGTCTCATCCCACGAGAATACGTATATATACATGCAATATTAAATCGTGAGACTTACATTCACTTTCAAATCATGCATCAATAGTCAAATTGAAACCATTGTTCAAATCATGTTGATGCTTAGGCTACGGGACATCAAGAGTTTACAAAACATTTCATGATCATTCCATGTCAATGCCATAAGAGTAGCTCATCTACATAGCTTATCATATCAAGCATTCAAACATATCAATATGGTGCAAGCACCCGATATGCTCAAAGAGCCATGGAAAGGGACTATGTGATCACAAGTCTTAACATTACATTCAAAACATGAGTTTCATTAAGACTTTAAATCATAACAATATCCATGCATATGCCAAGAATGAGGGTCAAGAACATGGGTAATGGAATTCAAACTTAAATTCACAATTTGAAAGGTAATTCATCATAAATCATGTGAAAATCAATAAATAAAGCTTAATGCAATTTACCCATGCATAATTAGATCATAAAAGGGACATACAATTTGATTCATCAAGGGTTTCCATGAACATTCCTGAAATTCAAGCTTAAAACATGTTTAAATCACCTAAAACCTACAACACATAGTTCCCAACACTAAACTACATCAATAATTGAAGAACCCATAACTTGAAGAATCTTAAAATCATAATTTAAAGGTTAGGGTTCTTGGGTATTCAAGAATGGAAAAATTCATTGAATCAAATCCCACATACATTACAATAGCCAAAGGAATTGAAGTTTCAAGTGAGCAAGGTCGTCTTCCCCAAATTTCTTCAAGCTTCAACAATAGAGGTCAAAAGCAATTTAGGATTCTTCAAAGTGTATAGAGGAGGCTTGGAATGGATGAATAAGGGTTTGGATCTTTATTTAGGGGTTCAGGGGACTTTAGGATACCTAAAAGGAGCCTAGGGATTAATTAAATCATGAAATTTCCATTAATGAAATGGACTTTTAACTGTAAAACAGAGTGTCACGGAGGAGCTACAGCGGCCATGAAAGTTCGACACGTTCCGTCCAAGTGACCGTGAAATAACACTTAACCAAAACTTCAACACGAACTCTCGGAGGACTTTCTGAACCACTTGACGGGGGGACTCACAGACGTGTGGCTTCACACGGACCGTGTACTGGTCCATGGAGTGACATTTGTCCCAAGAATCAACCCCCAGCCTTGTCCAAGTTTCTACTCCACAAAACGGACCACCAAACGGACCGTACAAGGTCTCACGGGTCGTGGGGTGGTACGTGATCCATTCCTTGGGTTATAGGGTGGGTCCGGGCCACCCCCAGCTCACTATACCATGGAGAGGACCCCCACATAGACTGTGGACCCTCATACGGTCCGTGTTCCTTGCCTTGGGCCATTTTCAGGGCCTATCTCCAATGTCTTCTAAATTTTTGGCAGTCTCACCATTTTGGCCATAACTTCCTCATAAGAAATCCGAATTGAGTGAAACTAGTTGTGTTGTGAAGCTAACTCAAATATATTAAATTTTATATGTAGCATCCTACAGGGTTCAACCCGCATCAAAAGCTATGTTACCTCAAAGTTCACTGTCCAAAATGCCTCTCTAGGCCACCAAATGATCCATTTTGCGTTCGGCCACTTAAACCCAATCCGTGGCTACCAAAACTCAACCTTGACAAGTATAACATCATACAAGACCAAAAATAAGGAGTTTTCAAAAACATTTGGGTCATTAAAATATATATATATATATATATATATATAATGTGTACTAACCTCTTTGTTGCAGGTGGAAAGGTTCTTAGTTATTACATACTTAGCCGATTTCTTTCACTAATCAGTTGAACCTATTGGGTACACTTCTGTGTACTCACCCCTACTATGTTTCCTCCTTGCAGACCGAGCACAAGGACCCCATCGTGGTAGTTAATTTCACTCCGGAGAATTTCTCCTATCTTTCCCCAGAACACAGCGGTGAGGCTTAAACATCCAGTCGACGTTGTACTGTTGGGACTTTCTAGATGATTTTTGTATCAGAGAACTTTTTATTTTCTCTTTTATATTATTTAGAAGTTCTTGCACTCATGCCTCCAGGTTTTGAAATTTTAAGCTTAGTGTTGTGGTTATTCTAGCTTTCTCTTTTCTCCTTTAGTTGCGATCCGATTTTGGTTCGTGACATCCGTAATACCCTAATTTCTTGTAATGCTCCTCTTACACCTAATTTTGTCTTATCTTATCACTATGGATGGTACTCTTCTTCCTTTTTTTTGTTACTATGATGAAAGGGTGTTGTGATTGTCACTATATTATGCAACAAATAATCAACAAAATAATATATTGAAGGAGAAAGAAATGGAGATAGAAGCGGAATTCCTCAAAGCTTTCATTTGTATAAGGTTTTTTCTTTCTAATTAATATAATATGTATATTTTTAGAGACGTGTTTCATTCGAGAGGATAAGTTATACTTTTTATATTTCCCTATTTGGAAAGGTTAAATGATGTTATTTTCTTTATGAATACCTTTGTTGATTTCCTATTAAAGACAAATCATCATATGTTAACTTTCTGATAATAAGATAGAGGAGATATTTTTAGTATTTAGAAAAATCTATGGATCTATATTGGAAAATGTTTTCACCCTTTTCTTGTAAGGCCCCACCTCTGGAAAATATGAAAGAAAATGCAAGGAAATGAATTTTGAAAATTTATTTGAGTAATAGTGGTTCACGAGGGGTTTTACAGGACATAAGTGGTCCCACGGGTTGTATCATATGCTCACGGAGTGATGGTTGGACTTGGTGAAAATAGTGATTTCTGAAGTTGAGTATAGGAGTTATCAGAAGACCCATAGATTGACTTGTGAGCCCTAAGTCCTATCGTAGGCTGAGATTTAGAGAAGGTTTCTGAGGATTCAAAATGTTACCAGACAAAACCCCCTTCTTACGACCCGTAGACTGGACCATGGCTCGTAATTGTGGTCTCATGATTCTGTTCGACAGATTTTTAAAGAGAAAAATTTTGACATTTTCTATTATCCTAAGGTTTTACTACGTCATTTAGGCCCCTAAATCTGCCCTTTCCAGCCTTATACACCCTCAACACCTTCATTCCAACTCAATCACAAAATACCCTAAGTCCCAAGCTCCTCCCAAAACACTCCCAAGTTTTTCAAACTCTCAAGATAAGATAATAAGTTAGGGTTTCGGATTCTTCACTTACAAAGTTAGATTTCTTCCACTAAATTACTAAAGTATGTGGGTTTTGATTTTTGGAGACCTTTCCTCCACAAAGCTCAACCAATCTTCTTCCTTATCTATTTTCAAGTTATGGAAATTTATTGAAGTTTATGAACTCTTTTATATAATGTTATTATGAAGTATTTTATGATGTATTATCCTTGTACATTATTATGCAAAGTTATGCCATGTAAAATTTGTGATTATAAATTAGGGTTTGATGATACCCAAGTCAAGTCTTACTATATTATTGGTGGGTTATTTTGAATAATACTTAAGTCACTCTTTTTCACTCCTCTCATGTCATTTACTCATGAATTGCATGGTTTTAAGATTTGTACACGTACCCCTACCCCCCACCCTATGATTTGACAAGTTATGAGTCATGTTTCTCATATGATGAAAGCTCTATGATGAGACATGAAAAATGTGCATGTTATGAATATAATAAGGGGGCTAACTAGTATACTATAAGCTCATGAGCATGATATGAATATTAAGAATGAATAATATAAAGATCTATTCCTTGATGTCATAATATGATGTTTGATGAGCTACTCTTAAGATGCTACCAATGTTATGAATTATGTGTGATATGATTAAGTATATGAATTGACTATTTTGTGGGAGTGTTGACCTAGCACCGAGAGGACCTTTGTTGGTATTCATTGTCCCTAACTATGTGCACCATAGGTTGTGATATTGGTCGCCTATACGGGCTTAAACCTACCGAAAAGGCAATATCGTAAGGTAAGGATATTTGGTGAATCTACCAAAAAGGCTATATTATAAGGTAAAGATATCATGTGAAACCTACTGAAAAGGCCATGTCATAAGGTGGTGACATTTTTCAAAAAGGCTATGCCGAAAGGTTAGTGTTTGGTGTATCATGGCAAAGTAGAGCACTCCTTATCCGGTGTGGAGTGAACATCCGGATGCCAAGTGGTAGCTCGCTTGGTATTACATGTCGGTTATGGTCTCTTTCCACTATGTATGTTATGTCATGTGACTTGAGGATTCTTCATGCATGTTTTGACTAAGCATTCATCCTTCACGACATATTGAGCTTATATCTGATGATTATGATTATGCATATTATTTCATTACAGTCATGTTCCTTGTTGCATTTTTACCCTGCACATACTAATGCATACATTTTTCCTACATGATCTAACCATGTAGGAACCGGAGCTCCCATTCATCATCCTCCTCCACTTGGCTAGACGATTTTGTTGAAGATTGTTTTTGGTGAGTCCTCCACTTTGGGGACAATAGCCATTTTATTTCATGTTTTAGTAAGACTCTTCTATTGACAAACATTTACCTTTTGAGGGTGAGCCCGGGAGATGTCTTGGCCCTTATTCCATTCATTTTAGAGGTGTTGTTGGATATATGGATATGTATGCTATGAGCTTGACTCATATTTATGCTGTGTATTATGAAAGACACCCTTAGTCCCTTATTCCTTTCTTATGTTGGTTGTATGTTGTTGATGAGATGGAAGTCCCAAGTCCCCAATCTCCCTCATAGCTTGATTCATACTTACCCATCCCTTAGACTTTACTTGCTATATGATCCATGCTATCCCTCTTCCCTATAACATCCCCATAGCATGAGTCCAAACTCTCGTTTTCCTTTAAAAATTATGTTCTACTTATTTATCATTTACTCAAGCTTCCGCAAAACTAATGATGTGTCATGTATGCTAAGGAGGCTTGTTTGGGGTCCCTTCAGATTCACCATTTGTTGTGTTATTCCTTGGCTCTAGGCTTGGGTCGTGACAAAGATTAGTATCAAAGACCTAGGTTTGTAAATGGTCCTTGGAAATCCAACACACCACGTCAAGTAAAGTCTTGTTCATAGTTATGAAGCACACCACAACTATGAATAGGAGGCTATAAGGCATTTTAGGAATGATTCACTTCTTCATACTCTATGTCGTGCTTTAGATTTAAATTAAGATTTTCTATCTCTAATGGGTGATCTTTTGCTCTTCTAAATCATGCCACCAAGAATAATGGCACAACGAGCTCCCACTCCCGAGGGTGAACCGGCCCCTCCGGTTCCACAAGTCCCCTAAGAATAAGAGGGAGTCACCCATGCCAAGTATTGGAATGTGGTCACCATATTGTAAAGGGTCATGGTCAACCAAGGAGTTCAAGCTCCTCATGCTCCTACCCCCGCCTCAAAGGTGAGGGATTTCACAAGAATAAATCCTCCAAAGTTCTATGGATCCAAAGTTCAAGAAGACCCTCAAGCATTCATTGATGAGGTGTACAAAGTTCTTGATATCATGGGGGTAAGCTCAGAGGAGAAAGCAGAACTAGTGACCTATCAATTAAAGGGCCTTTCTCAATTGTGGTTTTTTTCAATGGAAGCGTGAAAGGGAAAATGGGGAGCCTATCTCTTGGGAAGAATTCAATGATGCCTTCCTCAATAGTTTCTTTCTCATGGAGCTAAGGGAGGCAAAGATGGTGGACTTTATGAACCTCAAGCAAGGCTCTATGAGTGTGATAGAGTATTTCCTTAAGTTCAAAATCTCGCAAAGTATGGTCCTTACTTGGTCACCGATCCTTGGGCAAGGATACACAAGTTTGTGTTAGGAGTGTTCGACTTGATCAATGAAGAATGTCGTGTCGCCATGCTCATAGGAGATATGGACTTGCCTTGGCTCATGTCTTATGATGAGCAACTTGAATGAGAAAAGCTTAGGAAGAGAACAAGTGGAGAGTCCAAGAGGACTCGTTATGATGGTGGATTTCAAGGCACTAAGGGTGGTCATTTTTAACAAGACCACAAGTTCCAAGGCCAAGGACGCCCCAATGTTTAAGGCCAAAGGTTTGTTAATGATAGGGTGCCCAACCCTAGAGCCCAAGGTAGTAATGGTGGGATGAATCTTCCAAGGTGCCTAAAATATGGAAGGAATCAAAGTGGTGCATGTTTGAGGAACACCGATGCTTGCTTCAGGTGTGGCAAGATAGGCCACAAGATTGTGGATTGTCTAAACAAAGGTAGAGATGGTCGTCTACAAGGACAAGGTGCACATGGTGATCAAAGGGCACTAGGTGGACAACAAGGAGGTGCTCCACGTCATAAGTGTTTTTATTCTCTTTAAGGGAGGCAAGGGGTTTATGAGATGTCCGACGTTATTACCAGTATGTTAAAGATCTACAATCTTGATGTATATGCTTTATTGGATCTAGGTGCCACTCTCTCTTGCATTACTCCTTTTGTTGCTAATAGACTTCATGTGTGTCCCGAGTTGTTGTGTGAACCCTTTGAAGTATCTATCCCCATTGGTGAGTCCATTGTTGCTAAAAGAGTTTATTGGGGTTGTCCCGTGTCTATATTGCATAAAGACTTGTTGTGTGATTTTGTTGAACTTGACATGATAGATTTTGATATTATCCTTGGGATGGATTGGTTACATGGATATCATGCCTCTATTAATTGTACAACCCTCAAAGTTAAGTTCCAATTCCCTAATGAACCCGTCCTTGAGTAGGTAGGTCATAATACAGTGGTTAAGGATAGGTTCATCTCTTGTCTTAAGGCTTGGGAGTTAATTTCCAAGTGTTGCATGTACCATCTTGTAAGAGTTAGGGATGTTGAGTCTAAAGTCTGTCCTATTGAGTCGATTCTAGTGGTCAATGAGTTTCTTGATGTCTTTTTCGATGAGTTTCCCAGTGTCCCTCCTAAAAGGGAGATAGATTTTGGTATAGATCTCCTCCCCGATACACAACATATTTCCATTCCTCCTAACCGCATGGCCCCGGCAGAGTTGAAGGACCAATTAAAAGATTTGTTTGAGAAGGGTTTCATAAGGCTTAGCAATTCACCTTGGGGTGCACCGATATTGTTTGTAAGAAAGAAAGATGGCTAACTCAGAATATCTATCGACTACCAGCAACTCAATAAAGTCACCGTGAAGAAAAAGTATCCCTTGCCAAGAATAGATAACTTATTTGATAAACTACAAAGGGATATCCACTTCTCAAAGATTGACCTTCGGTCCGAGTATCAACAATTGAGGGTAAGGTAGTGTGATATTCCCAAGATGGACTTCCGAACAAGATATGGGCATTTTGAGTTTGTGGTGATGTCTTTTGGCCTAACTAATACTCCAAAAATATTTATGGATCTTCTGAATAGGGTCTTCAAACCCTACCTTGACTTGTTTGTGGTAGTATCCATAGATGATATTTTGATCTATTTCCAGAATGAAGAAGAGCATGTGAAACATTTGAGGGTAGTGTTACAAGCGTTGAGAGAAGAAAGATTGTTCACCAAGTTTGACAAATGTGAATTTTGGTTGAAAGAAGTTGCATTTCTAGGGCATATGGTGTTGGATGAAGGCATTAAAGGGGATCTAAAAAAAATGAAGGTGATAAGAAATTGGCCTAGACCCTTAATTCCAATAGATATTTAAAGTTTCTTGGATTTGGCGGGGTACTACCGAAGATTTGTTAAGGGTTTTTCTTCAATTGCCTCTTCTTTGAAAAAGTTGACACAAAAGAAGGCCAAATTTGTATAGACCAATGAATATGAAAGAAGTTTCCAAATGTTGAAAGACAAGCTTACAACTACTCCTATTTTGGACCTACCAGAAGGGTTTGTGGTGTATTGTGATGCTTCAAAAGTAGGTTTGGGGTTGTAGTGATGCAAAGTGGCAAAGGCATTGCCTATGCTTCAAGGTACCTAAAGGTGTATGAGTATAACTACCCCACCCATGATCTTGAGTTAGCAGCCATCGTATTTTCCTTGAAGATATGGCATCACTATTTGTATGTGGTCCATGTAGACATGTTCACCCACCACAAGAGTCTCCAATATTTGTTCACTCAAATGGATCTTAACAAAAGGAGATGGTTAAAACTCTTTAAAGACTTTGTCATGAGTGTACAGTATCATCCCAACAAGGCTAATGTTGTAGTTGATACTCTAAGTAGAGTGTCCATAGTGAGTACGGCTCATATTGATGATGGCCAAAAGAGGTTGGCTAGAGAAGTTCATCAATTAGCTAGATTGGAGGTTAGGTTGGATGAGGCTAAAAATGGGGGTGTGGTGATTGTAGATGGTTCAAAGTCTTCCTTGGTGGAAGAGGCCAAATCCAAACAAGACCTTGACCCCATATTTTTAGAATTGAAAGCAATGGTGAAGAATGGCAAGGTGAAGGTTTTCTTCCAAGGGGGAGATGGTGTTCTTAGATACCAAGGTAGGTTATGTGTGCCCGATATCGATGGCTTGAGAAACTTGATCTTGAATAAGGTTCATAATTGATCTTATTCCATTCACCCTAGTTCTACCAAAATGTATAGTGATTTGAGGGAAATGTATTAGTGGGGTGGCATGAAAAGAGATATTGCAAAGTTCATAGCTGGTTTCCACAATTGTCATAAGTTAAAGCTGAACATCAAACATCATAGAGGTTCCTACTTGGAAGTAGGAAGAGATAAACGTGGATTTTGTGGTTGGGTTGTCAAATATTAGAAAGCACTTTGATTTGAGTTAGGTTATTGTTGATAGAATAACAAAGTTGGCTCACTTCCTACTGATTGAAATGACTTATGGTGCCAAATATTATGCCAAGTTTTACATTCATGAGTTGGTTAAATCGCATGGGGTCCCATTGTCTATTATTTTAGACCGTGGTGCTTAATTTACTTCGCAGTTT
Organism: Solanum aculeatissimum; assembly: GCA_038996855.1. Taxonomy (NCBI): domain Eukaryota; kingdom Viridiplantae; phylum Streptophyta; class Magnoliopsida; order Solanales; family Solanaceae; genus Solanum; species Solanum aculeatissimum. The sequence goes on from JBCEWC010009921.1 coordinate 11,293, forward strand.
TTGAGATATTTCAAAATAGGTTTTGGTACTAAAGTCAAGCTTAGCAGGCATTTCAGCCACAAATGGATGGACAATCCAAAAGGACCATTCAAAATCTTGATGATATGATTAGGGATTGTGTCTTTGAGTTTAAGGGTAGTTGGGATAAGCATCTTCCACTTATTAAGTTTTCTTACAACAATAGTTATCACTCTAGCATCGAAATGGATCCCTTTGAAGTTCTATATGGTAGACATTGTAGATCCTTGGTTGGGTGGTTTAAAGTAGGGGAAATGGTTGTGTTAGGTCCGAATTTGGTTATGGAAGCTTTGGAAAAGGTGAGAATGGTAAGGGAAAGGTTAAATATGGCTCAGAGTCGACAAAAGTCTTATGCCGACACTAGAAGAGACCTCAAATTTAAAGTTGATGATTGGGTATACTTGAAGATTTCACCTATGAAGGGTGTGGTCTGTTTTGGCAAGAAATGGAAGTTAAGCCCTGGGTATGTAGGGCCTTACTAGATCTTGAGACATGTTGGTAAAGTTGCCTACAAATTAGAGTTGCATATGGAAATAAGTATGGTGCATCCGGTCTTCCATGTCTCTATGTTAAGGAATTGTGTTGGAGACCCAAAATCTATTGTGCCCTTAGAGGTGGTGAATGTCAAATAGAATTTGACCTACGAGAAAGTCCCGGTAGAAATCTTGGATAAGAAAGTGAAGAGGTTGAGAAATAAGGACATAATATCCATCAAAGTCCTTTGGAGAAACCGAGAAGTCAAAAGTACAAGTTGGGAGACCGAAGCCGATATGCAAAAGCGATACCCCTATCTCTTCTTATCTAATCAAGCTTGAGGTACCATGACCATTCCTTTCTTAAGAACCTCTTTTGCTTGCATGTTATTTACATGTCACTTATGCATGATTAGGTGATTTGGAGGTTGCATTGTAAATGTTATTTGAAACATAGTTTGAAAATTTTCATGATATACATGTTGCATTTTGCATATGGTGCATGTGTTCCATTCCTTAGAGCTTGCCCTTAGCACATTCAGGGACGAACATAACCAAGGGAGAGATATTGTAAGGCCCCTCCTATGGATAATATGGAAAAATACAAGGAAATGAATTTTAATAATTTTTCTGAGTAACAGTGGTTCACGAGGGGTTTTATGAGGCGTAAGTGCTCCCATGGGTCGTATCTTGTGCTCGTGGAGTAATGGTCGGACTTGGTGAAAATAGTAATTTTTGAAGTTGAGTATACGAGTTATCAGACGACTCGTAGATTAACTTATGGGTCTTAAGTCCTGTCGTAGGCTAAGATTCAGAGAAGGTTTCTGAGGGTTCAAAATATTACTAGACAAAATCTCTTCTTCTTACGACCAGTAGACTGGACCATGGCCCGTAATCGAGGTCTCATGGTCCTGTTCGACAGGTTTTTAAAGAGGGCAATTTTGATATTTTCTATTATCCTAAGGTTTTACTACATCGTTTAGGCCCCTAAATTTGCCCTTTCCAGCCCTATCAACACCTTCATTACAACTAATTCACAAAATATCCTAACTCCCAAACTCCTCCCAAAACACTCTCAAGTCTTTCAAGCTCACAAGAGAAGAGAACAAGCTAGGGTTTTAGATTCTCACTTCCAAAGTCATATTTCTTCCACTAAATCGCTAAGGTATGTGAGTTTTAATTTGTGGAGACCATTCCTCTACAAAGCTCAACCAATCTTCTTCCTTATCTATTTTCAAGTTATGAAAATTTATGGAAGCTTATGAACTCCTTTATATGATGATATTATGAAATTTTTTATGATGTATTATCCTTGTATTCTATTATGTAAAGCTATGTCATGTGAAATCTATGATTTTAAATGAGGGTTTGATGATACCCTAGTCAAGTCTTATTGTATTGTTGGTGGGTTATTTTGAATAATGTTTAAGTGATTTTATTTCACTCCTCTCATGTTATTTACTCATGAATTGCATGGTTTTAAGATTATGTACATGTACCCCTCTCCCCCATGATTCGACAAGTTATGAGTCATGTTTCTCATGTGATGAAAGCTCTATGACAAGACATGAAAATGTGCATATTATCAATATAATAAGGGGGCTAACAAGTATGCTATGAGCTCATAAGCACAATATGAATGTTAAGAATGAATAATATGAAGCCTTATTCCTTGATATGAATTATTTGCGATATGATTAAGTATATGAATTAACTATTTTGTGGGATTGTTGACATAACACAGAGAGGACCTTGGTTGGTAGCCATTGTCCCTAACTATGTGCCACCATAAGTTGTGATATTGGTCCCCTATATGGGCTTGAACCTACTGAAAAGGCAATGTCGTAAGGTAAGAATATTTGATGAATCTACCAAAAAGCTATGTCGTAAGGTAAAGATACCATGTGAAACCCACTAAAAAGGCCATGTTGTAAGGTGGTGAGACTTTCCAAAAAAGCTATACCGTAAGGTTAGATTTTGGTCTACCCGTGGCAAAGTATACCACTCCTTGTCTTGTGTGGACTGAACATCGAGATTCCAAGAGGTAGCTCGTTTGGTCTTACATGTCGATTATGGTCACTATGCACTATGTATGTTATGTCATGTGACTTGAGGATTCTTCATGCATGTTTTGACTAAGCATTCACCCTTCACGTCATATTGAGCTTATATTTTTTTATTATGATTATGCATATTATTTAATTACAGGCATGTTCCTTGTTGCATTTGCACCCCGCATATTTAGTACATTCAAACGTACTAACGCATACTTTTTGCCTACATGATCTAATCATGTAGTAACTGGAGCTCTCATTCATCAACCTCTTCCACGTGGCTAGACAATTCGATTGAAGATTGCTTTTGGTGAGTCCTCCAATTCGAGAATAATAATCATTTTACTTTCATGCTTTAGTAAGACTTGTCTATTGATGAACATTTATCTTTAAAGGGTGAGCACAGGAGATGTCTTGGCCCCCGTTCCATTCGCTTTAGAGGCATTGTTGGATATATGAATATGTATGTTATGAGCTCGACTCGTATTTATGCTATGTATTATGAAAGACTCTCTTAGTCCATTATTCCCTTTTTATTCTTGTTGTATGTTGTTGATGAGATGGAAGTCCCAAGTCCTTAATTGCCTCCACAGCGTGAGTCATACTAACTTGTCCCTTAGACATTACTTGTTATGTGATCCATACTAACCCTCTTCCCTATAACATCCCCATAGCATGAGTCCAAAGCTCTATTTCCCTTAAAAATTATATGTTACTTGTTTATCATTTACGTATGCTTTCGTGAAAGCAAGGATGTGCCAAGTATGCTAAGGAGGCTTGTTTGGTTTCCCTTCGGATTTTCTATTCGTCGTGGTACGCTTAGGCCTAGGCTTGGGTCGTGACACTTCTTTGGTTACAACATTTTGAATTAAATTACAAAATTAAATTCTTATCTTTTTATCTCCCCCCCCCACACACACACAAAAAAGAAGGTTGATATCATTTCCAGGTGTCTAGATATGATGTTTTAACCTTTATGTTATTCTATCTCTTTATATTTATATTTTAACTATGTATAAGAGCCAACTTGAGATGATCAAGGGCATATTAGTAATTTCGCGTAGTTAATAAAAAATCTTCTACAATCCCAAGGGTATAATAATAATTTTGAGTGATTAATAAGAAAAATCTTCTACAATAAATACAAACACCGACAATAGATGTTGGGATGACAAAGGATATAATTGTAATTTCACATGGGAAAAATCTTCATAGATGTCTAGAAACATCCATTGTTCTCTCTTTTCTTATATACAAATCTCAAACACAAATCTACCTCTCAACAATGGTCTCTTACTCAGGATCTCCTCTTACTCATCACTCCAAGAAATATTTTGATTCTCTTCACTATCACAGCGAATTACACTTCAGGTTTGCTCATCTTTTGATGTATGGTTTATTTTGATAAGTTCATCTAGGTATGTGCAATAATTTAAATTTTTATGTCTTCTATTGTAGATCTAAGTGGAGGTTAATTCTTTTTTGCTAAATTTTTCATATGCATATACCCATTGGCTATTTTAATTTGTATTCTATGCAAGTATGAAAATCACCTAATTATTAGAGTCAATTGATGGAGGAGAATGCCTCATCTTTTTTCTATTTAGGGAGGTGGCTTCACATTCTTAGTGTTGTTTGAAAGCAGGAGAGGGAATAGAATTGGATAGGAGAAAACATCGGAGCGTGCAAAATTTTTTATGTTATTATTACTGAGAATTGAGATTTTGCTAGCTGATTTTCAAACTTGTTAATAATAGAGAAAACTATGTTACAGTATATATAAATGAAGGGGACTTTATGCAGCAAGTGTGGTGATTACAAAATGCTTTGAAGATGAACAGTCTTATACCTTTTACCTTGTAGATTTTTAATGTCGTAACTGAAATGCTAGAACTTAATTGACTTCATTATGTTTGTTGCAGATTTTGCACTCAACAAATAACAACAAAAATGCCTCAAAGGCACTCATTATGGCTGAGTACACAGGTGTTAAGGTTGAACTTGTGAAGGACTTCCACATGGGCGTATTAAACAAGACACTTGAGTTTCTTAAGATGAATCCAATTGAGAAGGTATGTTATTCTTATGAATAGTATAGATTGATTCTTTCTTGTACTTGACAAGACTTTGCTAATCTAGGTGTGTCTTTTTATTTTACAGGTTCCTGTGCTTGAAACACCTGATGGTACTATTTTTTAGAGCAATGCTATTGCACACTATGGTTGATCCATGTCTCACTTTCTTTTATTTGATTCATTTATGATCCTATAATAAGAGATAGTTCTGACATTGATCTTTACTAATTCACATAGTTATCAAAACAAAGCCCAACAATTCTCTTTTTAACTCTTCATTGATTGAATACGTAAGTATTTCAAGTTGATTTTGATTTCTTAGTTTCATTCATTTAGAAGTTACATTTTCATTTTTTAAATTCTTATTCCTCTATTTATGTATGCATTCTCTTTGATAGGCCCAAGTTGAACAGCGGAATGATTTTTCTGTCACTGATGCTGATGCAAAGAATTATTGTTTGCATATGAAAATGCATGAGTAGAAGTGCAAACCTTTTCCATCCTTAATTTCTCAAATTTGCTCAACTTAGAACAAGTAAGATGCTTCTCTTTCCTCTTTTTATTGTGCTGTAGGATTTTTCAAAGTGATAAATACCTATTTTGTTCTTGGTCTTATATTCAAATCTTTCTTGATAAATTTTTCCTTAGAACTAGAGAAAGGTAGAATCTTGGAGTTGTTTTTACATTTTTCTTATACCCATATAGAAATCTCACTGAGATATTGCACAAATAAGATCAATAAAGCAATTTTCAGTGAAACAAGAAAAGAGTTTAGAATCTTGGGGTTGATTTACAAGATTTTGGTGGTATCTGTCACAATTTTTTCATTGTAGGGGAGACAAAGGTCTCCATCATTGGAAGCATTTTTTTGGACAGACTACTAAATATAAGATTTTGTTTCATGGCTATATTGAATTATTTCAGCTCTTTGTGGATGTAAATCTATCCCTTTTGAGTTCTGCACTTTGTCTATATGAGAGGTCTGCTTGAGTGAAAAATTAGTAAGCTCTTTGTGATTTTGATAATTTAATTGGTCTATAACATGTTGGAGTTGCATATGGTGAAGTTAGTGTTATATATTGTGGCAAGTGAATTTCTTTGTGAAGATAACAATGGCTAACTTCACCTTTTTTTTAAGTTTTATCACTATTATCGATTGGTGATTTCTAAATATCTTTGAATAAATAATTTTACAAATTCTCATACTTGTGTTGTGCAATATTATTTTTTAACTCAGGGTTTAGGTCATTTATAATTAGTTGTGCATCATGTTTCTGGTTATGATGTTGCAGCGATAAATGAAGTTTTATACTGATAGCTTGTACTGGACTATTACTGTTTTAAGTCAATGTGGATACTCTGTAAGATCCCAACATGCATCTTGTCTTACCTCTCCAATTGTATTATTTTAGTGTTGAGGCAGAGAGCATATTGTTGCTAATGAGTTAATTCCTCATAATTTTCCATGCCCCACTGAAATTTTTAGATTGTATGCTTAAATTATCGGTGTTTTATGCACAACAAAGATATCAATGACTACTTGTTAGCTTAAAGTAGATTCATTTATCTCTAATTTTATAGTCGCCATCTTTTGATTTCTGAAGATATTATTAATGGTTTCTTTCAGTGACTACCTGGTATAATAGATAATTGTGATATGATAATCTAAAATTTTGTACACTAACAATGTGTATAGAATAAACTCATTCAGTATACATGACTTATGCTCCAGAATTATATTTCAAATAATTTATTTTATAATAATTTTAACTTGTCATAAAATAATTAACATTTGAAGATAACTTTGTGTAAATTATATGTTGTAATTTTTTTCAACAAAAAAATGTATAATTTTCTTTACCTAATATAATATATAAGTAAAAGTGAATAAAATAATGTATCTTAATGAGGTAAGAGAATTATTTATATTTTTATAGACATGTAATATTTTTCATAATGATACTAACAAGAGGTGATTCTAAAAAAAGCTAATTGTTTTCACTTATTATGGACTTGCAAAGACATTTAAATTATTTAAGATTTGTTTTGAAATAGATATTTTTGTTAGATTATAATTGGTATAACTTGTATGAATGGAGAAGTTAAAAGAATCAGAACTGAGATATTTTTGTTAGACCATAATTGGTATAACGTGTGAATAAAAAAAATAGAAATGGGACTAGGAAAATTTTGAGCCCACAACTATAGACAAGGAGAGATATAATAATATAGAGTATGAAAATAATTAAAAATAAAAATATCAATATATACATATAAAAATACTACACAT